>JZKD02S1856327.1:457042-479263 GCA_000966675.3 Picea glauca | reverse complement strand
GCCCGAGGGATGTTACAGTTTGGTATCAGAGCCATAGGTTTCAACGCTAAGCCTAAATGGGCTGGTTAAGTGGTCTTTCGACCCAAGGTATCGAGTAAAATTGAGTTTGTAAAGAACCAATTTTGAACCCTAAAATGTATCTGAGGGCCAAGGAGTTACTTGGCTGTGTTAAGAAGGTTCAGAAGGAGGGTACTAAGTCATTGCCCAGAAGTCCTTGAGAAGCAGATTTGGACGGTCAGAATTCTCTGTGGAGAAATCGCGAAATCACGAGGGTCGTAAGATGGCCAGAAGTTGCAAGGTGGTTAGTGGATGGAGAAACTCGCCACCCTAGGATCCAGAATAAACTTGGGTCATTGATCATGGTTGGTTTGAACCGTTGGATCATTTCGTGAATTCAGGGATCGTGAACTTGGAGCGCAGGCCAAATTCTTGGTCACTCCAAGTCTCGAATCGCGAAAGAGATTAACAAGGGTAGAATTGGATGGAGGAGTGCTTCTAGGAAGAAGTGTCGAAATCCCATGAGCCGTCGGATCCAATCAACTAGTGAGGAAGTTAGGGCTAAAGAGATTTAATAGGTGTAAGCATAGGAGAGATTTGGACCCTCAGATCAGGGGAGGCTCATAGTCGTTGATCTCATACATGAATTTCCATATCGAAATTCGCGGATTGAACTGACAAGAGATTTGGAGTCGCTGCATCATGACCTCCCGGTTACCGAAAACCTGAAACCCTGAAATCCTGAAACGATCTACACCGTAGATCGTAGGAGAGGAACTTGATTGTTGGATCAAGTAGATGAATAGACCGTAATTTCATAATTTCAGCAAACGAAAGTTTGAGATGTGTGGATGCACGAACTCCTTATGCCCGAAACTTCGAAACAAAAAGTGAAAGTAGTGGGGCCCCATGACGTCACCGGAAGAGATGTGGACCTTCTTAAGGACACCATGTGTCACTACCTTGGTTGGAGACAATTGTGTTGTGAGCCCAAGGGGAGAGAGGTCGGAAGTTTGAGAATCGGGAGTTGGAGCGGGAAGCGAGTGCGAGAACCTCCAAGACCAAAACCCCGAAACCCCAAACCCCAAAGCCCCGAAATCCCAAAATCTCGAAAAATTTGATGACGGAAGAACCACAGTGGATTTCATCCTTTGGAGGATGAGTAAATGTGGACCGTTGATCCACCTAATTTCGTGAATTCAGTAATCAGAACTCCAGGAGATAGTTTTGTGTGCCTTAAAAATTTATGAAGGCCGAAAATCTGGGTAGCACCTAGCAGTTTAGAATTTGATCTATGCCCGTGGACGCATGGGTTGGGGACTAAGAAAACGGGGGCTATCGCCGGAAAATTGCAGATCCAAACAGAGCTCAGAAAATTCGTGGAATCAAAACGTTTTCTTATTCGCATTGGTTTCTGAATGTTGTAGTTTTATTAAGGGTTTAAGGTCTGACAAACTTCGGTTGACTGGATGTTGTGTGTGCAGAGTTCAACGAGTGTTAGGACATCCGCAAATCGACGTCAAGTATAGAAATGGAAGAGGTGTGGATTACCTCCAATTCAGAGAACGAAAGAGAAAGAAGGAATGTCAACTTGGGAGTCGAAGGGTCAAATGCTAATGGGCACGGAAAAGAGATGGATAAGGAAGGGCATATGATGAAAATCATTGAAATATTGCAAAGAGATGCCCAGGCTTGCTGAACCAATAGCTGAAAGCTCATGAGGGTCAGGGATCAGCAGGGTGAATTCAACTTAAAGATGTTGAAGAACCTAGAAAGAATAGAAAGGAAATTGGAAAAGGAGAGTGACACAAGCAAAACAGGGAGTCGCGGGACCCCTGAGAGAAAAAGATCGAGGAGTGGTAGAAGACATTGTTGTCACTCCCCAAAGCATTATGATAAGGAAGCACACAGTAGTTCAAGCCCATCCCCTACCAGAAAACACCGAAGATCTGGAGTGGATGAATTGAAAGGGGAGATGAACAATATTAAGCCTCCTGCGTTTGATGGAGAACATAAGAAGGAGGAAGATGTTGAAACATGGTTGCTTGGCATGAGGAAATATTTCCAACTACAGAATTATTCCTCTCGTGCAGAAGGAAGAATTGTGATGTATCATCTAAAAGTAAAAGCATCCATGTGGTGGGATCAGCTTGTGCAGGTGCAACACGTTAGAGAGAAAGATATCACATGGAAGGAATTCAAGAGGTATTTCGAGAGGAAATACCTGACTAAAAGATACTATGACAGAAAGATGAAGGAATTCTTCGAACTCAAGCTGGGAAGCATGACCATTGATGAATACGAATGAAGGTTTTTTGAATTACTAAAGTATGTTCCACTCATCAAAGATGAGGCTATCAAGATTCATAGGTATCTAAGTGGACTGCCACCTCCTATTGGTGACAAGATTCAGTATGATGATCCTAAGACTATGGAAGAAACAATAAAAAGAGTGAAATGCTTATATGAGCAGCAAAGAGAAGAAGTTTATGAAAGAACAGAGGCAGAAGGGAAACAAACCTCCATTTTTCAGAAATAGTCCTCAAGGACATCCATCGTTTAGAGAGCCAAAAATGGCTAAAGTGGGGGAACAAAGGCTAAGACAGATGCCCATTCAGTGTTGGGGTTGTAAAGAGAACCACAAGTACAGAGATTGTCCCTTAAAAATGGCAAAGCAATAGTTATCCATAATGTTCAACAAGCTAAAACAGTGGAGGACATGGGCAGTAGAATGCCAAGGATCTATGCAGCCCTAGACAACAAGCAAGCTAAATTTCAGTCGCACATGATTGAAGTGGAAGGTATGATTAACAACCAACCATTTATTATTTTAATTGATTCAAGGGCTAGCAATAGTTATATAGACCCTAGAGTGGTGGAAAGTTTTCATTTATCAAGAAGCAAACATGAAAAGTCTTGGTTAGTGCAGTTGGCTACATGAACCAAGAGGAAATTCATTGTGTTGGTTAAGTCCTGCCCTGTGGACACGAAAGGATTGAGCACGAAGGCTAAATTGAATATTCTACCTTTAGGCTCTTATGACTATTTAATTGGGATGGACTAGTTGGACCAACACCATGCCCTCCTGCACTGTCGTAACAAGGAATTTACATGCCTGGATGAGGAGGGAAATCGAAAAATAGTCCGAGGAATTCTCAAAGCCATGGTTGTTAGACAAATCTCAGCAATGCAGTTGAAAAAGTGCTACATGAAAGGTTGTCAATTGTTTACAGCCTGTGTGGAGGAAGCATCTAGAGATGAAGTCTCAAAGATTGGATACCATGCGATACTAATAGAGTTTGAAGACGTATTTCAAGAGGTACCCAGACTACCTCCGAAGAGAGATATCGATTTCCCTATAAATTTGATGCATGGAGCAACTCCAGTGTCGAAAGCTCCTTATAGAATGAGTATGTCAGAGCTGAAAGAGTTGCAATTGCAGCTTGAAGAGCTCCTAAAGAAGGGGTACATTTTCCTAAGAATGTCACCTTGGGGTGCCCCGGTCCTATTCGTGAAGAAGAAGGATAGGACGTTGAGGTGTGCATTGATTTCAAACAGTTGAACAAAGTAACTGTCAAGAACAAGTATCCTCTGTCGAGGATCGACGATCTTTTCGATCAGTTGAAAGGTGAGAAAATATTTTCGAAGATGGATCTCAGATCGGGATATCACCAAGTAAGAATAAAGGATGAAGACATCAGCAAGACCGCCTTTAGAATAAGGTATGGTCATTACGAGTTCACAGTGGTACCGTTTGGGTTGTCGAATGCACCTGTTGTTTTTATGTGCTTGATGAATGGTGTATTCAGGGACTATTTAGACAAGTTTTTCATAGTCTTCCTGGATGACATTTTGGTGTATTCCAAGTCAGAGGAAGAGCATGAACAACACCTGAGGATGGTACTGCAAGTGTTGAGAGAACACGAGTTGTATGCCAAGTTGAGAAAATGCTCATTTTATCAAAGACAGATCCATTACTTGGGGCACATTATTTCAGAAGAAGGGATCGTTGTGGATCCTGAGAAGGTTGAGGCGATCAGAGAATGGTCAACGCCAAAGAACGTGGCAAAATTTACATCCTTTATGGGTCTAGCGGGCTATTACAAAAGGTTTATCGCAGGGTTCTCAAAGATAGCTCATCTTGTCACTTCCTTGCAAAGGAAGGAGAAAAAGTTTTAGTGGACTGAAGAGTGTGAGAAAATTTTCCAGCGATTGAAGCAGTTGTTAACCAGCGCTCCAATCTTGAGGATTGCAGATCCAAATGTGGATTTCGTAGTGTGCACAGATGCGTGCAAAGAAGGGTTGGGAGGATTTCTCAGTCAGAATGGATTTGTAATCTGTTATGAGTCTAGGAAGTTGAAAGAGCACGAAAAGAATTATGCCACTCACGATTTGGAGTTGGCAACAATTGTTCACGCTCTGAGGAAATGGAGACATTACCTCCTGGGAAGGAGATTTGAATTGAGAACAGACCACAACGGTCTGAAATATTTGTTTGATCAACCAACCTTAAATGCTAGACAAAGTAGGTGGTTGGAATTTATGTGTGAGTACGACTTTGAGATCAAGCATATCAAAGGAAAGGAGAATAAAGTGGTGGATGCACTTAGTAGGAGGGTGCATGAATTACATGCTACAACCATTACCATGTATCGGACTGATATTAAAAGAAGAATTCTGGAGGCTACAAATGTATATCTGCAGTACAGAGAATTGGTAGCCAAGATACAATAGGGTAAGATGCCACAGAAGATGGAAATTTATAAATTGGAAACATATGGAATATTGTTGTACAAGAACAGAATTTGTGTACCAAATGTCCAGTGCTTGAAATAGATGATTTTGCAGGAGATGCATAATGTGCCTTATGCAGAGAACCCTGAATATCAGAAAATAGTAGCAGCGGTCAACAGCCATTACTTTTGGTCGGGTATGAAGAGAGAGATCGTTGAATACATCGCTAGATGTATGGAGTGCCAGAAAATTAAAGCTGAGCATAGGCACCCAACAGGGTTATTGTGACCTTTACCCATTCCTAAGTAGAAGTGGGAAGTGGTGACAATGGATTTTATTACAGGATTGCTCAGAACAAGCAAGCTACATGATTCGATCATGGTGGTGGTGGACAACCTTACAAAAGATGCCCATTTTATTCCACTGAAAACTACTCACAAGGCAACAGATGTTGTTGATATTTTCATAAAGGAAGTGGCACGATTGCACGGAATTCCTAAAACGATTGTGTCCAATAGAGACCCGAAATTCACCTCGAATTTCTGGAAAGGATTGTTCAAAGGATTCGAAATGAATCTGAACTTTAGTACATCTTATCATCCTGAGTCTGATGGACAGACAAAGAGGGTGAACAGAGTAATAGAAGACATACTGAGAATGTATGTGATGGACAAACCATCCAGATGGAAAGACTACCTGCACTTGGTAGAATTTGCCTACAACAATGGTTATCATGCATCATTGAAGATGAGCCCATTGAAACACTTTATGGAAGAAAGTGTAATACTCCAGTGAGATGGGATAATCCAGCTGATAAAGCAATAGTTGGGCCAGAGTTGCTAAAGGAGATGGAGGACCAAATGATAAAAATTAAGTAGAATTTGAAAGCTGCCCAGGACAGGTAGAAAAGTTATGCTGATAAGAACAGAACCCACAGAGAGTTCAAAGTGGTTGATCATGTTTTCCTGAAAGTGAAAGCTAACAGGAGTTCCCTGAAGCTGGGAAGTTGCGCCAAGTTGGCAGCCAGATTTTGTGGGCCATTTGAAATCCTGGAAAGGATTGGGCCAGTTGCATATATGCTTGCATTACCTGCATCTATGACTATACATAATGTGTTTCATGTTTCATTGCTTAAGAAATATATACCAGATGCTAATCATGTTATCGATTGGAATGTGATTCAGGTGGAATAAAAAGGTGTCATGCAAGTGCATCATGTGCGCATATTGGACAGGAAAAACAAAAATCTCTGGAATCGAGATATAGGGCTTGTAAAGGTCCAGTGGACCTAGTACGGTCCTGAGGATGTGACATGGGAGCATGAATATGTTATGCGGGCAGATTACTCGCATCTTTTTGAAAATTTTAAAAAGCTTGCAGATGCAGTGTAAAGTTGCACTGAGGACAATGCAAAAATTAAGGGGAGGGGATTGTAATGTCCCCAAGGCCGAGCCCTGTTGTAAATCATGTCTATGAAGTATAAAGCTTGCATTATGAATTGTAATTATGTTTTATAAGCTGGTGAGCCAAGTTTATATAAGTTGGTGGGTTTATGTGTTATTAGGTCAGAGAGCCTAAGTGTTGAGGCTAGGAGCCTACTTTTGTATATGTAATCATACATAACATTAATAAAAATATAAACACTGCTACGTGCAGACTGACCATGATAAATGAGTGATAGGGGACTAAGCTTCCACATAATGGGTAAGGGATTGGGGGATGGAAGGTGGGAAAGAGAGGCTAAGTGTTGAGCCTAGGGGCTTAAGTCCTTGGGAATAATATTTTAATATTATTCCAAAAAGCCATGTGAAATATTTGTTTTGTCCTAAGTTACTGGAGAGGAACGCATGTTGATGGAGTGCATGCAACATCATGGGTGACATGTGTCGACCCAAGCGCATGCAGTTAAAACCAGAGAAGTGAGCCGTGTTGGGGGGTCCCTCCTCCATTCGATTGTCGACTGTCTGAACCGTGAATCTCGTGGCCTCTATATTGGACCTCTGCATACCCTCATGCAGATTGAAAACCAGAAAACTGTAATGTTTTCCAGAGAATCCGAGGTATCCTTCGTTTGAACCGTTTGAGTCTATGTTCGACCTCTACGTTGATTCCTTGTCACACACCCTGAAACTAGTGGCAAACCCATGGATTGCACCATGTCACCTATGTACGCTGTGAGCCCAACCTATTCTCTCTTGCAGAGTCGATTATGTACCCAAACTATCTTTGGGTTGCTACCTTATGTTTTTCCTGAGTGGAATTGACCAGTTGTTGTTGTTGTTATCCTCACCTTGCGAAAATTGGGCTAAAACTGGTTGAACAAACAGGTTGTCAGACCCGTGGTTGAAGAGGCAGGTTGTAAGGCATGTGAGCATCTCTCTTTAGGTGAGAGAGTCTGCTAGGAAGTGGTATTCTTTTAGAGAGAGTCCAGCACCAGCTTCTAAGGCTTTTTGATCTGGCATGTTGCCGAGACCCAGAGAGGGAGGTGAAGCATTGATGGACTGTGTTTGTGAAGGTGTATACTCCCAGGCGGAACAGGCATGTGGGGAATGAGAGTCCGTGAGTGGTGGGCATAAGAATGCATCCTGGGAAGAATCCTTCCAATTATTTTGTGCAGTTTTCCCTGTAACCTCAACCTAGACTAGGATTCCTTACCTTGGGTGGAGCTTAGTCCCAGTTCGGGGGTGACCCAATGTTGAGCATGATGAGAAGCATGGTCTAAGGCTGGGAGGTTCATGGAAGGCCTGCACATAGTTGGTGGAATTACCACAGTTTCAAAGATAAGTATCAGCTTATGCTTAATATTATGTTTTGCATGCCTGTAATGCTTATATGTATCATGTATTATGTTGTGCATATGAATTATTGTTAATGCCAAGGATTATTTATGTTAGCAGTAATCTTGTGCTTACTCTGAGTTAAATGTGTTTAATTTGATTTAAATGCATGTTATTAATTAAGTATGAGAATGACGTTGTTCCCCACAGTAGAGTCCGGTGGGATGGCGGCCCAGGGGACGTTACACCTTTCCACCAAGCTCTGACATGGAGAAGGGATTTAAGGAGCACGAAGGTGATATTTTCACTTTCGAAAAAAAATGGGCTCAGTAATAACCTTCTAGCAGATTCAACCATTTTTCTAGAGCATTTGCATCTATCTGGCCTTCAAATAAGGGGATATGAAAATTGACTTGTACCTTGAATGGTTTCACACTTGCGAAATGGATTCTTGTCAAATATTCCTCAGTCGTCGCCATCGGTAGTCTTCGAAGGATCTGAGCAAAGTTTCCCATCATCTCGTTCCTCTGTTGCACGAGAGATTCCTCGAGAAACATCTTGAAAGGATCTCCTTCTCTATCATATCTATTTTCTTCTGCCTGGGGAGGCCACTTGGGCTAGTGAGAGAGGTTTTCCTCAAGAGAAAATAGTTCAAGACCCAAATATTTGTACCCTGACCTCATCCGGGATCTGCTCTGAGAAATAACAAGGAGAAGACTTCTCTGATAGCACTGATCTAAATTATTTTGAGAACAACACGAAGACAGAAATATAATCAAGATATAATAATGAAATACACAAAAATATAGAAGAGAACACATAAATACAGTGAAACCCAACTTCTAGTATTGAATAAGATAGAAAAACATTGTAGAACATAAACTGATAGAATGGGGTAGCCTATCTCTGACAGGAAAGAGATGTTGGCTATGCCTCATTCTCAACAAGCTTTACATCACACTCCATTGCATGCTTAAAGGGATTCATTCACCTCAATTATATATGAGAGAGTGAGAGGAGAAAAATTCTCATGATGCATGTGGGATAAATTGGACTAAGTTTATAAGATGCCATAGGCATGTAAAACACTAGGTCTTCCCAAGCAATCACCCATCCCAGTAATACTCTAGCTTGAGTGTGCTTAACTGTGGAGTTCTAATGGGATCTGGTTCATTAACGCTATGTTGTAGGCATGTACATAATACCACTAGGAAATCATTACATGATGTCTATAATTAACAAATGAAGATGACATTACATTACATTCCCCTGCCTCTGTGTCAGAGCTAATATGTTCTTTGTCCTCTAACTCTGGCTCAGTATCAGACTAAGTGTGGAAGGGAGTGTAGTCCCTTTTGTTCTTGTCTCCCTGGTCTCTACTATGACCTCTGCAGTATTGAATGTACTCGTCCCCAATATTTCCTCGACCCTCTAGGTATTCTTCACCTATTCCCAAAATCACGGGGTCATGAGAAGTACTTTCTTCACAGGCTAACAGGAAGAAAGATTTGATACCATTGTAATGTTCCTGACCTGGCTAGTCAAGCAAATACTGCTAATCTGAATGACCACTATATAATATGATTCACTGGGGGTCTATGGATGCGTTTTAGATGTGTATGCATATAATTAATTGTTTACAACATATAAATGAGCATACATATAGTAAATGAGACAAAAGACTGCAAACCATATATTATGATATCTCTGCGGAGTACAATGTCGAATATGGATGAATAAAATAAATCACTTGGCTAGATCAGTCACAAAAGGATCTTAGCCGAAATACAATAAGAAAACTAAAACAATAGTACCCGATACTAGAATAAGGCTGCGGGATCAGTGGATGAGATGTCAGATCTTCTGCAAGCTACGACAAATCATACGAAAACTGTTGCAAGACCGGAAAGTTCTCCTTGGTGGATAAAGCCTTCAGATTTGTGTGGAAATTGTCCCAATCAGTGAGGCCTGCTCTCTCTCTCAATCCTGGTGACTGATCTTCTAACAATCGACTTTTGTTGATGTTTCTAGACCCCAAAGGGATCCCCCTAGGGAAATGAGCCCCTTATGTTGGCTTTAAACTGTGCCCTAGTGATTCCCTCGACTGAATCAGTTGATAAGGGTCTCAAACTCAGTGCCCTAGGCTACTTGGAAATGGGTCGGAAAGATTTCCCTATATCTTATCTGATGATCATTCAGGAACCCCAAATGTGTCCTCCCCAACTGTCGCACCCTCAACGACTGGAAAATGCGGCCTAGATGATTTCCTCATCGGAATATGACGAGAAACCCAACAAAATATGCGCCTTTCCTTCCCCTCAACTAGGTCGGAAGGGAATCTATGGATTCTCCCTGGATATGAAAATTTGACTCACTAAACCTCCTCAGAAGCTGCGCCCTCACCTTGAATAAGTGTGCCCTTACTGCTGGAACCTGTGTAACTGTTGTTGAAGACTAATGGAATACCTATGTTGTCTCCCCGATGACTAGGGTGTGTCCCTCAACACTGAAATCAGCCACTAGCATATTCCTCCTGGAATCCACTAAGCTATATCTCCTTAGATACGCCTCTCTCCTTAATGAAAAGTCAAAATCTGCATAATGGCGAATTAGGTTGCTTTACACTTCCTTTATAGCTTCCTGAAACCCTAATTCGATGTTGACCTATTTTTATCTCATTTTTTATATTTTTATCTCACTTTGACTTAAAAGTTCTTTTAGTCACTTTTAGCTCAATGTCACTTTCAAATTATAACACCCTCGACTGAAGTGACCTATAGTAACCATGTTTACCCTTGCATGGCCCTGGATATAGTCTAACGAGGTTTTTAGACCATTAAGAATCCTCTCTGGAGATCCTATTTGGAAAGGGACATTACAATGCCATCAAACCTTAGAAGGTGACTTCATGATCAAATAGAGGGTGATGTCAAGCGTTTAGGGAACTGCATCTAGGTTGGAGGTAGTTGCATCTTGCCTTTGCATGGTGTCTGGTTGTTTGTTGCTACAACATCCTGTTAGCACACTTTTCCACCCTCCAATTGAGCTGATATAACTAATAAAACAACGATGAAAAAATGGATAATTAAATGAGTAAAACCCCAAATTGTCATGAGCTAGACCCCTCTCCATTCGAGCTGGTACTTTCCATCCTCAAGGGGGATTCCCTAGGGTGATTTTGTGTTGTCTTTAAGTCTAATTTTATGCAAAATAAGATAAAAACATCGGTTGATATGTCTTGGACAACACGTTAATTATGCCCAAGACATGGGGGACAATGATATTTTTTTCTTGGAGGGATCCTACAGGGTTAGCATGAGAGAAATATAATGAGAAAAATACTCATAAGATAGCTAAATCATGATGAATAGTAATTAACTACTTAATCAATTGCAAGAATTAAATCAAATACGAACAAGAAGAAAGGTTCGACACAAACACAAAACTTATTTATTATCATCTTGCCAAAGGGTTGATTACGCCACAATAAACATGTCCACAACCGGTACAATGACCACCCTTGATCAAGAGAAAGTAGAAAGCGTATAGAATGATAAAGAAGAGAGAGAGAGAGAGAATAGAAATATAGAAAGAATATGTGTTTCTACCACAAAAATCCCATTGTAATAATGAATAAACCTCTCCATTATATAGAGAGTAAGGCACACTTCTCAAGAGGAGAAGATGGGGACGTATGAATGAGTAATTTAGGAATTAATGTGCATGGGTGAGTTATGAGTGACAATATATGTGCATGGTGAGTTAAAGGATCACATGTGTGAGTGTGAGGGATACTTAAATGAAGGAGTGGCACATGTGTGAGGATAAGCGGGAGTTAATGCATGGAAATTGAGATAATAGTGATTTAAGTAAGGGAAAGGATAAGCTAAGTGAAGGTTAGAGTGAGTTGAGTGTTCATTTAACTAAAACAAATCAACACACGCCAATTATGCATGTGTTATCCAAGGAAGAGGAATTCTCCCTATTTTTTAGGGACTTACCTAAATTTTAGGAAATTAGCATTTAAAAGAAATTTGAGGCAATTAATGCATGGAAAGTGAGGATATGTCGAGGAGGTAAAAGTTAGTGAGATAAATTATCCCTAATTGGATAAATTATCTCCATGGAAGTGCCACCTCATCTTATGCGCCATCTCTTCACTTTATCTAATTTTTTGTTGACTTTATTGATTTTTCCATTCGAAAATGAACCCCTCTTCTTGATGCCATGTCACACTGAAACTTTGTCAAATGTCGGAATATGATCTTTCCCCTGGTCACATATGGATACCATCACCCCTGCTATTTATAGAAACTGTTAAAAATAGGGTTCGACTCCTAAATTTTAGGAAACTGTCAAAAATGTTCAGGATGACTAGGAGAACACCACCACAAGTCAACTGTCAAAAAATAGACACTGCTAAAAATAGAATGTGATCTCATGTCAATGATTCCATAGTCATTAGATTCATTTTTCCGCAAGGAATCTGTATCCATAATCAAAATTGACATGCACGTGTCAATGCTTAACCTGCTAAAAATAGAAATATGTGACAAATCATACCAGAAAAAGTCTAAAAGACTCAAAATGTCTCAAGGATCCACACTATGTGCTCAAAGTATGAATCTGGGGCTTCGAGCTCAACCTACTAAAAGTATAAATTTCTTGCATGTCACCTAGAAAAGTTCCATCTGGCCTAGAATCATGCAAGGACCATCCCTGTATGCTCAAAACTGCTCCAAAATATCAAATGAGCCTATCAAACTATGTCTCCTAAAAAGTAGGGACACCTATTGTATGTAAACATCTCTCTCAAATGCATGGGAAACCAAGCTAGCTCTAACTATGAAACAAAAACAATCATGTACCGATCATGAACTTGTCTCTGATGGGAACCAACCTCTGACTCAACACAAGTGCTAAACTTTGGGAGAATCTCATAATGCCAGCCAAAATAGTGCATGTTGGCTCTTAACCCTCAACATTTTCAAGGGTGAAAATACAGGGGTTAACACGTCCCTGATCCTGTGAATAATAAGCCTTGGAGTAATCTACCCAACCTATGGGATTTCATCCCATTTGTGTGCCATCATGACCAAATCTGTTGAAACCAAGCCCATGTGTCCATTGTCCAAGGTTCTGAGTATGTGAGAGATCACATTAGAAGGTGGTGAGTCACTTGATGACTCAGTGCTTTGCATATCACGTGCCAAAGTCCTACACTAAGGGTATAACATCCTAAGTGAAAACCTAGGGCATCCCTCAAAGAACCATGTTAGGGCCATCCAAAACAAAGTAAAACATAAGATAAGGTAAACTAATCTTCATAAGAGATATTCGTCCTTGAATCATCCAAAGTAAGCAATTAATTAAGATATAATCCATGCAAGCAATTCATTCAAGCATCACACTGGCCTAGGAATTCATGTAAGTTGGTAAGTTTGAGTATGGGAGGGCCTTCATCCAACCCTATTAGGTGTGCCAACCTAGACGGGAAATAAAATACCTAGATAAAGGGATATTTCCTAAGGGAAGCATGAAATAATTAAATCCTTCAAGAGTAAGTGTGATAGTGATATGAATCAGGGCTTACTTCATCGCTTATGGTGTCATTAAATCCATTTCTATGAGCACCTTTGTAGAGGGAGAACTTGTTGCATGAGATACCCTTTCCTCAGTACTTTTTGCATTTTGAACCCCTTAATTGCCTTTTGATACCCAATTATTATTTGCAAGTCACATTTACAAGTTTCAAGCTTGTATTCCTTCATTTTCTTACTAGGCTATGGTCCTTTATAATTGTGCATTCATTCGCATCAAGACAAGGGGAAATTACCATTAGAGGGGATAGAGCTCAAGATGGAATGTGGATTTTATGGTGGCCTTTATCATTTATAAAATATACATATATAACAGTTGCATCAACCTATGGGCCTTCAACCCCTTCTTCTCATGAGAGAATGGACCATGAACCATTACCGAATTTTAGTGCACTATGAGAGGCTCCAGGATAGAAAGTTTGATTATGGAGAGGAACATAACGTTACCCTTGTGACAACCCCCCAGTAGTATCTCTTTTCCCTGGGTGGTGAAAACACGGAACTAGGGCATAGAAGTTGACCACCAAGGTGAAACAAGACTAAAAACACAACTTCCCAAGCCAATGATCCATTATCCAACTTCAACCAAAGATCCCCATCCACAACTGGAAGATGTCTCCATACACGGTGAAATCATCCATGTAGATTTCCACACAATCATTGGTCGAGTCAGAAATACCCCTAAGACCTCCCTTTGGAAGGTAGTTGAAGTGTTATACAATCCAAATGATAGTACTCGTTAAGCATAAGTTCCCCAAGGGCAGGTGAAAGTGGTTTTCTCTTGGTCTTTAGGGGAAATATGTATCTAATTATAATCGTTGAACCTATCGAGAAAAGAAAAGAACTTCTTCCCTACTAAGGTATCCAAAACTTGATCAATAAATGGTAATGGAAAGTAATCCTTCAAGGTGGCCTTATTCAATTCCCTATAATCGACACAAATACACCATTTACCATTCTTCTTTGGCATGATAACTAGGGGTGAAACCCACATACTGTTGAAGATTGGGTAAATAAAATTCACATCAAGGATTTTTTGGAGCTCTTCTTTGACTATGTCCTCCAAAGCATGATCCATCCTTCATTGGGGTTTTCAAATAGGTTGGGATTCCTCCTTAATATAGATATGATGAGTGCACAAGTTAGGGTGGATTCCCTTCATATTGGTATATTCCCAAGTGAATGCAAGACTATGCTTCTTAGGGGTCTCAACAAGTTGTTTTTACTGAGAAGGCTCTAAATTATCATTGATGTTCAAGGTTTTCCCAGGATATATCTTGACAGATAAGCTTTGATTCTCGTAAATAGAATCTACTAGAACCATTGTATCTAATTGTTGTGTCACTTTGATTGGTGAACATTTTTTTTAGAATTTCTTCCCTAATATGTGTTCAAAATTTGCATGGTTAGTCGTATGAGGATGTGCTATGTAAGTGAAAATAAAATCATCCTCAGTGTCTTTCCTAAAGGTTGATGCTTGGTCAAGATTCAACAAGGGTTGTGTGGATTTCTCGTTACTGTCTTCAATCCAGGGGGAATTCTTTGAGTCAAGAGAAGGCTTCACAGAAGAATAGAGGTTCAACGTCTTAGTGGAGTTCTTGTGGGATATGGTCATATCCCCCAATCTTCAATTGATGTATGTGTCGCATAACAACCAAGACTTCCACTGGGAAAACCCCTTTTGAGCTAGTTTATAGGATGGAGGAAAAGTTACCCATAAATATACATATTCAAGTTTTTCAGATAGCTCAACATTTCACCAATGAAGGAAGAATTACATGGAAGGATTGATCAACTCATGACAAAGGGATTTCAAGGAAGGGTATTCTATCCTCATGTGGGACAAGAGAAGGGAGAAACTAGGAATGCATAAAAGGTTTGATAGTTTGTGGCTAGGATCTTACCAAATCAAGGAGATATCTAGGACTTATTATTTTTATTTTTCCACTACCCATGGGAGGAGGATGCCATTTCCAGTTAATGGGTTTGTCCTCAAACCCTATTTCTCTCACAAGACTTGACTTCTTTAGAGCCTCGGCCCCAAGTAAGTAGGTAGGTTGTTTTCTTTCTTACATTTGCATTTGTTTTTTCATGGTAGTTTAATTTCATTCATTTATATTTGCATGTTCATATTTCATTAACATATTGCTTTATTTTCATTTATGCATAGTTGATTTGATAGTTTGTTTTGAATCATATTACATGTTAGTTAGAAATTTTTGAAAAATGCAAAATTTTATTTTTAGAGTTAGTTGTCAATTTTGAAATTTTGATTTTATGAATAAAGGGGTGAGTGTACCACCCTTCGATATCCCAACATGTTTGTATCAGTGTGCGTAGGTACAGGTATTACCAGGAGATGTTCCCAAGTAGGAGCCAAATGTTACAAACATGTTCACGCACTCTACAGCGAGAACATGTCCCCAAGTAGGAGCCAAATGTTACCCCCCCAACCTAGGGGTAAGTAAGGAAATGATGTCGTGAGGCCCTCATGTTGAAGACATGGACTACCGAGAGGCAGATGAGCTGGAAAAGCCCCTTCACTTACCACACATCACCATTTGATCGATGGTAGAAATTTCCACCGCACCATCTTGACCCACATAGGACATCATGTCTTGCTTCATGAGGTAACACATCTGGTCTCATGGTAAGTGTCATTTTATTAAGTGAAGCATGTGAACATGTTGCAAAGGGTCCTTTCTTGATTTTGAAAATGTTTCCTTGGAAATTATGCCTCTTCCCTCATTTCACCTTGGTGGTTGACATGTTGTCCTAGTAAGTGGGTCACCATAGAGAAAAGGTTTGCTACTAGGGGGTCTCCTTGAAGGGTCATCGTACCATTCCTACCCATACTTACCACTTTCCACTCTTACTCGCCTCTGTCTCCTCATCTTTTGAGTTTCCAGGTTTATTGACCCAAGAAGGGCTTGTACCTAATTTCATGGGAAGAAGGGGATAAAGGCCCATAGGCTTGTATATGGAAAAATATAAGAGC
This sequence comes from Picea glauca, assembly GCA_000966675.3. Taxonomy (NCBI): domain Eukaryota; kingdom Viridiplantae; phylum Streptophyta; class Pinopsida; order Pinales; family Pinaceae; genus Picea; species Picea glauca. The sequence goes on along the minus strand of JZKD02S1856327.1, from coordinate 463,157 downwards.
CATATGTTATCCTCTAGATTCTCTCCCTAGGGTCCTACGAGCAATGAAACATTTCTCCATAAAAAAATCAAGGACCTATAAAATAAAACACATAATTAATAAATGTCCCACTAGTTGAGGGAATGCATTTACAGTGTCTTTTACTTTCCTTCCACTTGGAACTCAATGTGTTCCTAGATTCAAGTGCCATTGTGGTACTCTTTACTTTCCCTTGCATATAGTACTCAATGTTTGGACCTTAATCAATTAATGGAAAAAGGGCTTGGAAAAAGGTTAGATTGCAAATGAGGATGCAACACACCCTCTACAAGGGAAACCATAAATGAGACAATATGATCCCTTGTATGTCAAGAAATTCTATGCCCAAAAGTCACACCCCCATCTACCTCATACTATTTTACATGACTTAGAGAGGGTCTTCTTGGGAAACACCCCTTGACTTGGGAATGATCTACCCAATAGGGCACCATGACAACCCTCCCATACTTAAATTTAGCAAGTTGTATAAGGTCTTTGAGCTTTTGTTTAGTTTGAAGAGGGAGGATTTGATGCACATTTTTGGGTGGTTCTTTTATTAAATATGGTTTACTTGGCATGATACATGTAACTTGTGGATCCTTGGAGGTTGTACTTGTTTATCTTTGTGGGACCATTCTATGTGAATTTTTTTCCATGGAGGAACAAGGTTACTTGGACCTCCATATGGGCTTGAATCCCATGGGTTGGATGATGCACCCCCTCTCATTTCACACTTGGGAAGATGATTTTTTCCTTTGGAGGAACTTGGACAACATAAGATGATCACATCATAGACCTTGCACCTCAACGTTGGCCTTGGGAGGCCTAGGACATCATACCCTAGCCATTGACGTCACTTTTCTTCATAGGGTCCTGATGGGGTTTGATGGTGATGTGATGGATTTGATGGAGAGAGATGGATTTCTTGTCACCCTAGCACATAATGAGGTGACACATGGCCTTTGGAGGCCCAACGAATTTCACTTAGAGGATCAATGTCTCTCTTAGAGGCCTAACGTCACCCTTTACAGTAACGTCACCCCTTAGGGAATTTTAATTTAATGTTATTTCATTTGGTAAAATGTAAAGACAAATTAGAGGGTCGACCCTCTTTTATTTTTTTGTTGACAAATTGAAGTGGACAAATTAGGGTTAGATGAACTTGTATAAATAAAGGTCATGTCCTTTTCATTTTATCATGATGGTTTTGAGAATTACATACTCTCTTGGATGAAATTTTTTCCCTACTTGGTAAAATGTCTCTATCTCTTTTTGGTGAAATTGAGGATGCTTTTACTTGTCTATTGGAGGAAAAGATTAGGCATTATCTCTTAGATGTTTGTTTCTTGGTAATGTGGTGGAATATTCTTGATAAAGAAGGGTTTTTCATGCTATCTCTTGGAATTGGTAAGGAATTTATGCATACTTGTGTTGTTTCTTCTTGTTTCAAGGTTGATTTGTCTAAATACTTGGAGGAGAATAAGGGCATACACCCTCCATCAAGATCTATCTAATTGTCATTGAAAGAAGCTATTTTGCAAAGGTTTCTACGAGTAAAAGGGATTATACCCTTGTAGATTTACCTTGCTAAGGTTTGCTTTCTCTAGGGGGTAAAAAGGCTTACATCCCTAGAGAAGTAACAAACCCCTAGTTCATACAAAAGAAACTCCATAACCAAACAAATAAGGCAATAATCTACTTGCAGTGGAGATCGAATATTCATGCATTGGTATAAATGATTTCTTGAGATATTGCAATTGTTCAAGTTGGATTTAATTCTACATGTTATAAGCTTTCTTGTGCCCTAGGGGCATCTTGATTGGACAAATAATCTCATTATTGTAATTAAATTAATGCTACATCCAATAGGGATACAATGAACTCATCTTCCTTTCATTGATTACTCACTTTTCTACCACGAAAATTCACTTGCAAGCTGTCATAATTAATCTACCAATTATTAGCTATCTTTTGAGTGGTTTACTTGTTGGTTCTAGTGGCTATAATTTGTTGTTGTAGCAACTTTTTTCTACTTCCACGAGGTTGTTACAAATCTTCCTTATAACACTAACTAACAACCCTCTAATTTCTATCAAAATATTGCTTTAATGATTGGAAATTCATCTACTTATTGCTAGCTTTGTTTCCAATATCTTGTACTTGATTTTGATGGTTAAATTTGCAGCTCTTATTATTATTTGTTGTTGATATATGTAATGCCCATATATTACTAAGGTTCATTAAGTTTCCTAAACATTTTAAGAAAGTAAACTGAAACAAAACTTCATAACATAATATTGACTTTTATAACAGCAACTTCAGTAACTAGATTTATCAATAAATACTAAATGATGTACAGTATGAAATAAATACATAACTTAACAAGTACCTGGATCTGATGCTAAATTATGTTGTCTCTTTGCTTTGCTGCTGCCTTTCTGCTTCCTGCTACACAGATCAACCCTGCCACAAACAGGAAAATAACTGCCCAAAACTACTGTCCTCCCTGCCAACTAGGAAAACTACCTAGCTCCAGGATATCTACGGATATCCTGGCCCTCCGTGCCCAAAACCTCCAGCAACTCGGTGCCTCCCCTGATCAAAAGCCACAGTCCAGAACACTCTGTTCCTTTCTCCCAGCAAGCCAACAGTCCACAGAGAATACAACAGACTCACAGCCAATACCACCGTGCATAGAAAATACCACAGTGCATAGAAATTCTGCTCACGGCACAATGCAATGGCTCTCGGCCAATACAACTGGCTCATCAATACAGTCCGCAGCATCCATCCCCGCCGAATGGTGCGCACATCCCCCTCTTCCCGTCCCTTATTCCTCCCTGCCGACTAACGCAATTACTCCACAACCTCCCCCCGTCCTCCGTCCTGCGTCCCTCTTTAATATTTTATCATCTCGGGATTTCTGGGCTATCCCGCTCTGCATACGCCACCCCCTGGGCATACGCAACTCTTATTATATCTTTTCTTTTTGATCTCTTAAATTTATGTCACGGGTCATTAAATGTGATCTTCAGTCAGATTATTATTACTTAGTTAATCCTCAATTATTCTTTAATTAACTCTTACTTAATAATCTTAATCATTTATCAATTTAGGGTCGTTACAATATATATATTTTCATATTATTACAATTTGGGACAGAAAGGCTTCTTGTTGAATCCCCTTTTGTTTTGAGGCATTTTTATTGTATATTGTCTTGTTATAGGCAGGGCTAACATTTTTTTGCAGGTGCATCACCTTTGGCAACCAATTACCTTCTCATGACAATCATTCTTAAGCCTCATCTCTACTCTTTTCCTTGACCTCTAGGGGCATCCTTCATCTCTTATCACTTTCCATCACAATCCCCCTAAGGTCACCCAAGATTCCCCCCTTGTGGTGATTTCATCATCACTAAAGTAAGTGGAGTGCTTATCTAAGGTGGCAGTGGGTAAATACTCCCATAGTTGTCACACCTTTGTGGTTTAGGTTGGGATTTTCTCAAGCTACAACCTATGCAATCACAAACCCTAAGTCCAAAGCCCTAGATCTCCTAACGTGATCAATGGTTGAGATCTTGTCTCACATTCATTTTAGACTTAATGGATAGGATTTAATTAACTCTCACTTAAGTTACTAATTCCAACAAACATAGTAATTTAACTTAATTAATTTCACATTAATATAAATGGTCATTTGCTTTAATAATTGACTCATAAAGTGAATTTCCTAAGGTTATGAGAGGTTACAAGGATGACTCCACGTGCTCAAAACCAAGCCTATGTGGAAGTACATGTTTGATGTTAAATACAACAACACTCCCTCTTAGCGAGGGAGGTACTTCCACCACCCAGAGGTGGTTTTGTCTTCATTATTAAATATGTTGCCATGGTTTCTCTCCAATCAACCTGATTAGTTGTTCCCTCTGAAATGAAATATATCCCTACCATCTCGCTCAGACCATTATCCGAAGACCTTTTACTGTCTGCTCGGATCCCTACCCTGGATTCTGCTACTCTCTCTGCTCGGATCCCTACCCTAGATTCTGCTACTCACTGCCCAAACACACTTCCTGTTGTCTAGACTTGGTTAATTAATCATTATTTATTATCACATGTTAAGGGGGTTTAACCACTAATTTTCTTATAAATTCCTTGATACCCTTCCATTCATCATCCATACATACGATGTAAGTGCATGTTATCAAAATTGAATCATAACTCAAAAGAGCTCCTTTCTCTTGATAACTCTTTTGAACATCCAAGTCACTTAAATACAAGGAGAGGGGATCAACACATACTTGGGAAGAAAAGGACCCTCCCATGGAGGAGACCCTGTAACCATTTTCTTCAACAATTTCTTCCAAAGATAACATTGTATTTTCTTTCTCTTGTATTTTTTGAAACAATAACATTACATTACTTTACCGTAGTCTAAATGTTAGACTTTTTTTCGTAGGCATTCACACCTCCAACATCCTCGCCATCTATGCCAAATCTGGCAATCCTTACCCTCTTGTCTCTGTCATCCGACCATTTCTGTCTCTGTCATCCATTTTTGAGCGCCCTCTTGTCTCTGTCATCCGACCATTTCTGTCTCTGTCATCCATTTTCGAGCGCCCTCTATTTTGGGCATCCCTCCTCCATCCACCACCGAAGCGTCGGGACAAAGGAAAACGTGGATGGAGGATAGTTTGTCATCATTAAATAGAGTTTCTTTAATGGTCGTCGGTATTGTTGAGGTTTTTAGTTTTTCACGTTTGTGGGGATTTAGGTACCGGATTTTAGACATGAACATTCAAAATTCTTTTGCAATGGACTCATCTGATTAATTTTTCAAAATTCCTTTGCAGACCTTAATAACAGTCTACCAGCCTGCATTATCTTCTTCGTTGCCTGCCCTCCTGCAAGATGTTTCTCTTTCTTTGAAATATGTGGCCATTCGAAGCAATGTCATTCTTTTTAAGTTGTATAGATAAGTTAAAATAAAAAACAATGAAATTCTTTTTAAGTTGTATCATACATAAATTATTTGTATTTGCTAGTGAAATCGAAAAAACGGTATTATTTTTAGGAAGTTGTATTTTTAATTTTTAAATTGAATATTTTGTGTGTTTTGGTAATGGAAAATATATTAGATATTTTTTTTATTTAATTAAAAATTATTTAAATAATATTTTTTATATTAAAAAAATCATTTTAATCATTATTATTTTTAAATACGATAAATTTTAATAATTTATTTATTTAAAAATTAAATTAAAAATTAAATAAATAAAAATAAAAACTAAAAATATTATTCTTATTAAGTTGTATCATGCACAAATTATTTGTTTTTTTTTTTTTTTTTAAGTAAGAAGGAATTATATATTAAAAAACCTGCCATAAGCAAAATGGGGGAACCCAGTTACAGTCATAGTCTGAAGACGCTAAGGGCTGCCCCAACAGAGGGGAAACCAGCCACTAAGTCTTTGAAAGTTTGATACAGCATACTATGCAAGGAAAATTAAAACTAAAAGCCATAATCAGAAAGTGACACATAACCTAGGTGGTGGCCACGTAGCTTGGCCAGGTAGCAGGTAGAACCTCGTGCCCAGCCGCTTCTTCAATGATTGGTGTGCCACCTTCCCAGTTTACTTCGACCTGCGCGGTAACTGCAATGCTCGGGTGGGTGATCTCGGTCTCGGGTGGGGGTCCAGGCTCCTCCTCAGTGATCGGCGTGCCATCTCCCCAATGCGCTATATCCTGCATTGTGATTTCACAGCTTGGGCAATTGCGAACAGTGTCCTGCATCTCAGGCTTGATTTCGAGCTCACAATGCTTCCTTTCCTTCCCGTGTTGTTCATCAGTCTGCACCTTGACTTCTCCGGTGTGGGTGCTTCCTTGTGTGTGCTTCTGTGCCCCATTCTCAGTGACAGGGGCCTTCTCACCTGTGGCAGTGGTCAGGGCCAAGAGGAAGGCCTCGTGCAGTGAGAGGAGAATCTGGAGGAAAAGGGTGGCCTTTTCATTCGACTATTGCAGTCTGAACTGCAAGTCTTCCACGCCCTGCCTTAGCTCAAAAACCAGGCCGTAAAGATTGGCCAATTTATCCATGATCA
>JZKD02S1856327.1:431616-447634 GCA_000966675.3 Picea glauca | reverse complement strand
TGTTACAATATTAATATGTGTTTGAAAAAGTAAACTAAGAGGAGTCCCAAGAAGGGTTGTTGTCCTCTCCTAAAGTTTTTAATTTTCTTAAGGGAGATGAAATCGTTTCACAATCTTTTTTTGATTCTCAAGATCGCTTGGAGGCGCGAGAGAAGAGCATACTAAGCGGTTGTTATTCAACTTCTAGTCCCAAATGCAAGTCAAATGTGATTAAAAATGATTTCCAACTTATCTTGTGAGTCAAAACAAGCCATCCATGTGGCAAAAAGAAAAGAAGGGAAATTGATTTTATCCTCCTAAGTGCCTATGTGTTTTTGACTAACCCCTTTATATGATGAGGGTACTAAGTGTGGTGCAGCTTTAAAACATGCTTGAAATCATTTTTAAGAAGGAAAATGGCCTTCCCCACATCTCAACAACTTTACAATGTGAATTTTTGCATAGATGCGCGGGTCTCAGTGGAGACAGAGGTGCACAGAGCGCATGCGCGTGAACAGAGACAAGTCAACATGCGCACATGCGCAGAACAGAATTTTGAATCAGGTGCATGTGCGCACAATGCGCGTATGTGGGCCTAAAAACCCGTGCATATATGACACAAGGCCGAGAATGAAAAATCCGAATGGATTTCTCTCAATTCAACTTGGAATTCCCTAGTTGGCAGGTCGGCTTAGGCCGGTTAGTGCACCTGCAAGTTAACCAAACTAAAAGAAGAGGAAGAAAAACCCAAATGGGGTAGGAAATTGATACCTTTCCCCAATGGAGTCGCCAATCTGTTGCGCCTCTTCCGTCACCTTAGTGAGAAAAATAGAGGTGCTTGCAAACTCAGTTGGGTCTACTGAGCAGGACAACTGCAAGGAAAAGAGTTAGGGAAAGAAATAAAAAACTACAATTAAGAATTGAACTAATAAATGCAATAACAACTAAATTCATGAGCATAGGGACATAGAAACAAAAAGAACCATAAGACCCATGTCACCAATGTTGAGGATGATCTATTAGTGAAACAATACACCAAGAAGAAAGGGGACTATGAGTCCCTTCTTCCTCCAAGGGAGGGCTCTTGGACCCCCACTAGCTAGCTCTTCTTACAACAAAGAAAAATGGAAAATGATGAAAGAACTCTTTACAAATCCACTCAATGGGTGATATGGATTGCCTAATGAAATGGTGCAAATATGCTCTTGACAAGGATGGAGTCCTCAAGAGAATAGAGGCATCATAACATTACTTTGAATTCCTTGAAAAATGAGGTGCATCCATGGCCTTTTTATAGAATTCTTTTGAGCTATTGTTTAACTGCTTTGTAGCATGAAAAGAGGCTAATTAGGGCATTTCTAGGTCTTTGACTAGCCATCCAGTCAAATCCATTCTAGATTTGAGGGTCAAATTGGCTTGGAATATGAACCATAAGTGGGTGGGAGGCCGACCACTCTCATAAATGCATCATTTAGCAGGTGCGCGGCTTTTTTCGATAACAGTCGTGCATCATGCGCATGTGCGTGATTTCTGCATTCCTATTCCACGCATGTGCGCGCGCGCCCAATGTATTCATATCGCCCTTCAATTTTTCACTACTTTGTATAGTTTTTTGACCCTTTTTATGAATGCCTTGGTATTAATTCAAGTCCATGGATGACTTCATCATTGTTTGACGATGTTGAGTTCCTGTAACCATGTGCGGACGAAATTTCAATGATAACAATTTTGATCAGATGATCCAAGATCAAATGCATTGTTGTGGCGATAAGGACACACATGTGTTCTTGACGAAGGGAAAAAACTATCAATACATAAGCGAAAACGATGATATTCTGTTGGAGATAGATGACATGCTGTCTTGGGAAATGGAGGAATTCAGGAAGGGTTATTGCAATCCCATCATGTAGTTCCAAAAGAAATACAACCTCATGAGTGGCAAGGCACCTAAAGGACCTCAACAGACAAATCCCATAAGGGAACCTCTGGCAGACACCCTTCCACGAGCCGACCGAAGAAAGATAACCTAACCAAGGATGCGACTAAAAAGGGAAATTCAAAGTAGGAGGTTCCAAGGAAAGTGCCAGAAACAAGCTGGGAGACAGACGTCAAGCAGGTAGAAAAAGTCTCCCCTCCTTTTAACTTTGAGAATGAAATGGAAAAGATTAAATATCCATCCATTTCAATGAGCTCATCAAGAAAGGAGAATATCGGGATCAAATTATTAAAATGCTAAAGATGGGAGAAAATATTGATACCCTGAACGTTCAGGATGATCACCCTGCCATTTTGTTTTTTCCGTGCGTGGATGAAACATGTGATATCGAGGAAATTCCCTCATTCTATGATAGCCTCAAGTTCCATGACATGACTTTTCACAATGCCATGTTGGATTCGGGTGTGTCGCACAATATCATTCCCAAAGTGATCATGAACGATTTGGGTTTGGACATCACCAAGCCCTATAAGGATATTTTTTCTTTCGATTCAAGGAAAGTGAAATGTTTGGGCCTTATCAAAGATTTGGTTGTGTCACTGGCCCAAATTCCTTCTAATAATTTGTTTATGGACGTGTTTGTGTCTGATATACCCCCTAAATTTGGCATGCTATTATCTAGGTCATGGGCTGCGAAATTGAAGGGAACCCTACAGATGGATATGTCATATGCCACCATTCTTGTCTTCATCCAAGAGAGACGATTGTAGAGAGAAGTGTTAATGAAATACATGGTGAGCAGTAGGACACAGCCAAATAACCACTCTATCTACTCCGTCGACAGTGAGATCGACTCCTTCATATTTTACAATGATATGATCTTTGAAGAGGAAGAGTCAACGACTATCATGACTATCAGGGATAAATCTGTGCGACAAGCAGAAGAGTGCATAGACCCGAGGAACCATGTGAAAAACGAATTGTGGAAAATGAGCTTCGGTTGGGGCTGGGGGCGGTGTATGGATAAAGCCTCCCAAGGTAGGCACAAAACTATGCTCATACAACCTCACCTTCCATTGTACAAATAACATGGCTGAGTATGAAGCATTGATTTTGGGTCTAAGAGTTTTGAAAGAGTTGGGCGCAAAGAGGATAGAGGTACATGGAGACTCTGAGCTAGTTATAAACCAAGTGAAAGGTATATACCCATCCAAGCAGCCGAGACTAAGAGCGTACATAAACCTAGTGCTGGACCTCCTCGAAGAATTCTCAGAGTATAATTTAGCAGTGATCCCGAGGGGGAAGAATCAAATTGTTGATTCCTTGGCCACCTCGGCCTTAGTTTTTAAAATTCCCATTTTCCCCAACAAAAACTATGAGATCAAAGTCAAACACAAGCCGGCGGTACCCAATAATATCAAGTATTGGCATGTGTTTTAGGTTGACAAACAGGTGGAGATACTTCTCCAAATGAGTGATGAGTTCGCTAATGTAAACATTGATGATGAGTGTTGTTGCGAAAAGGATGAAAGAGCAGCTACGCGCAGTAACGACGACCCTTTCCATAACCAAATAGTTGGGAGGGACATAGTACAACTGAAGAATAATATCATCCAAAAGGGATTAGTTCCATTGGAAAAGTTATTTGATGAAAACAATGTGGCTAGAAATCCCAAGATCATTACGAACAATGAATATGTCGAGGACTGTAACATCGGGACCCAGGAGAATCCAAAGATAATAAAATTGTCAAAGACGCTCATCCCAGAGCTCAAACAAGACTAGATCAAACTCATGAAGGATTTTCCCGATGTCTTCACCTGGATTTATGATGACTTGAAATTCTACGACACTAAAGTGATTTGGCATGTCATTCCTCTCAAAGAAGACAAAAAAACTTTCAAGCAAAAGCTAAGATAGATAAATCCCTTGTTGTTGTCGCTAATTTAAAAAGAGGTAAAGAAACTCTTCAAAGCCAAAATTATTGTTTCTTTAAGGTTTTCGAAATGGGTTTCTAACCTAGTGCCTGTAAGGAAAAAGAGCAATGAAATAAGGTTGTGCATGGATTTTCGAAACTTGAACAAAGTATAACTCAAGGACAACTACCCGCTCCCGAAGATGGAGTATATTCTGCAAAAGGTAGTTGGGTCCCAAAATATGTCTATGCTAGATGGTTTTTTGGGTTACAATCATATCATGGTACACCCAGATGACAGGGAAAAGACAACTTTCATGACACCATGGGGGATGTTCATGTATCCTAAGATTCCTTTCAGCCTGATGAATGATGGAGCTACCTTCCAAAGGGCGATGGATATAGAATTTGCTAAGGAAAATGACAAATTTATCGTGATCTATCTGGATGACATCACAGGGTATTCTGACTCTTACGAACAACACCTTGGGAATTTGAATAAGGTCTTCCAAAAGTATAGGAAGTTCGCCATATCGTTGAATCCCAAAAAATCACATTTCGAAATTAAAGAAGGGAAATTGTTGGGGCACATAATCTCGAAAGAGGGTATAAATATAGATCCTAACAAGGTAGAAGGAATCCTGAAAATCAGCACTCTTCACAGCAAGAAGGAGATGCAGTCCTTCTTAGGAAAGGTAAATTTCTTGAGAATATTCATCCCAAACCTGGAGGAAATTATAAAACATATCACCAATATTCTCAAAAAGGGGAACGAGATCAAATGGAACCCTGAATCCAGGAAACCGTTTGAATATATCAAGGTAGCACTTCCCAAAGCTCTCGTATTGGCTAGCCCAGACTTCATGAAGGACTTCATCATGTTCTCGTTCGCCTCAAAGAATACCATTGATGGTGTAGTGTTACAGAAAGACGATCAGAAATTTGAAAAGCCTATAGCTTACTTCAACAAGACATTGAGGGATTACCCGCTAAGGTGTGACATTATGGAGAAACAATCATACGCCTTGGTGAAATCCCTCAAGGAGTTCATGACTTACATATTTCATTCCCACATTATTGCTTACGTGCCCAAAAAATCAGTCAAAGACATCCTAACTCAGCCTGACCGTAAGGGAAGAAGAGGTAAGTGGATCGCAGTCATGCTGGAATACGACCTTGAAATCAAGCCCACAAATTTGATTAAGGGTCAAGGCCTCACAAAAATGATGGTCCAGTCGAACTGCGACGTTCTGGGAATCAACTTCATTGCTGATATGTCAAAGATTCCTCAGGAAGAAACAACTTCACATGTGTCTCAAAAGTTCATCGATTCACCTTGGTATACAGACATCATTTATGTGTTGAGAAATCTGCAAGCTCCTCCAGGGTTAAGTAAGACCAAGGTCAAATTCTTAAAGTTGAATGCTACCAAGTTCTGCATATTGGACAACTCCCTATATTGGACGGATCCGGGAGGGATACTGCTAAGTTGTTTGCTAGAAGATGACGCGAAACGAGCTATCAGGGAATTCCACAAAGGTGAATGCGAAGGAAATCACTACTGGAAAACCATCGCGCATAAAATTCTAAGAGAAGGTTACTATTGGACCAACATCTTCGCAAATGTATACAAAGAAGTTTCCAGCTGCCACTAGTGTCAAATTTTCGATGGAAGGAGAAAGATGCAACCCTTGTCACTAAAACTCATCTCAATTGAAGCATCGTTCATGCAATGGGGCCTGGAATTTATAGGGGATATTCATCCAGCATCCTCCGCTCAACAAATATGGATACTTACGACCACAAATTACTTCACAAAATGGATCGAAGCAATTCCAACGAAGCGGGCTACCAAAATGATCATCATTGTGTTTCTGGAGACCAACATCTTGTCTAGGTTCGGATGCCCTCTCAATATCATTACAAATAACGCGACTGCATTTAAGTCCAATAAAATGGATAATTTTTGTCAGGATTACAATATAACCCTGGGACATTCTATAACGTATTACCCACAGGGTAATGGGTTAGCAGAATTGTCAAACAAAAGTTTAACCAAGATCATTAAAAGACTCATGCATGACAACAAGAAGGCCTAGCATAAGAAACTTATTTACGCGTTGTGGGTGGACATGGTCACTACCAAAAATTATATCTCCACATCGCCCTTCCAAATAGTATATGGTGCAGACACTATTTTCCCTACTTCGTTGGGATTTCCCGTCAGAAATTTGATGCAAGAGAAAGAGGATGAGCCAGACGACACATAGAGAAGGATAAATTAGTTAACTCACGCACAATAGATGAGGGAGAAGGTTTACAACCGATCACAACTTCCCCAAGACAAGATTAAGAAAACTTTCGACAAGCACTCTAAATAGGAGGAATTTCAGGTGGAGGATCTAGTGCTAAAGTGGGACGCGAGGAACAGAGATAAAGAAAAGCACATGAAATTCGATCATCTTTGGAAGGTTCCTTTCAGAATCAGTGTGTATCACAGGAACAATGCATATTTTATAGAAGAGATTAATGTAGATTCCACTGGTTGGGGGGCTGTAAACGGCAGGTTCCTCAAACACTACCTGGTGAAATAAGGTATGTTTAGTTTTCATGTCATTGTATATAGACATTTAATTTTTGTTTTCAAACAAGGCGTTTTGAGTTGGTCTGTCATCATAAAATTGAAGCCCAGAGTGAAGGCCCTAAGTTTATGCTAAGTCTGGCGTTAACTATGTCAAGAAATTTTAGGTTGTGTTTTTCTTTTCCGTTGTTTCGGAGTCTAGAAGTTGAATAAGGCCCAATGGTCAGGCACATAGTCTGTTGTTCTTTGCCACCTCATTGGGAGGATGGCATCCTCATTGGATCTAGTTGTTAGCGTCGTCATTTTTATTTTTATTTAGAATCAGTCTTAGTCAAGTCATGGTCTGTGTGTCAAAGCGTGTGAGGTCAAGTACCAAACAAAAAATGTGTCAAAGTCAGTAAGTGGCCAGTTGTACCTTGGAGTTGGGAAGGGATGTCAGAGTCAAAAAATGTTTAAATGGTACACGTATTTTCCCAAAGAGTCGGTTCCTATCAGAAAAGAAGGTTTTACGTGCCAAAGGTCGAAGCAAGTTGTTAAATAGAATTCGCATCAGCAAGTGCAATGACCATCATCAACTCATTATGAAGTCAGAAATAATGAAACATCACGACGCTCATATTACATATACCCTGCAGTTATTATCGGTTGTACTTTACATGCCCCGAAGTGTACTCGTCGTGAGGATGTGCTGCGAAAATATTCATCTTGCTTCGAAACCTCTAGTCACCATGGATTCAGTGTCCCCTGGCACGATTCCATCTATCGCCCGCCCAATTATAAATTTCGGTTTCTCTGCATGTATTTTGTTCACCATCCAAGTTTTATGCATTGTCTGTAATTCTTCTCGTGATCCTAGGTCAATCAAGATTATTGCCTTGGGACCATGCCAAATCCATAGCGTGCAGAACAAATACATGTTGCACCATGGAAACATCCCAGAACATAAGGAAGGGTGCGCGAAGTGGAAGGAATGTTGGGCCCGAGCCTCAAAACTTAACGTTAGTCAATGAAGATCCGGAGCTCATAGCGTCTTTTGAACATGTCGGATGCATGGTCTTTTGCAGGAAAATTCAAGGATTCAACATGAGACTAGTGGAACAGTTCGCACTCAGGTTCGATAGGTTCTGTGCGGTAATTGCAGGTATCACTTTCTAGGTGACAGAGGAAACTATGTCGGCCGCAACAGAGATCCCTCCATGCGCTGAAAGGTAGTTTAAAGGAATTCCTTTGGACGTGGGGTGCTACGAGGATTTCATCAAATCAGATTGTTTAAATGGGAAAGTTGAAGGGGTGTTCCAAGTAAATATTTGTAGGAGCCCTTCCAGAAACTCTTGGAAGCGATTAGGAAATATTTCACCTGTGAGGGAAGGTTTGACATAATACATTCGCATCACATTAGGTTGTTGATGCATTTCATAGATTGTTGAAACAACAAATGGCAGCAAATACCCTCAAGGCATCAAGATCACGGGGCTGAGAGGGAAACGTGACTTGGCTCAAGAAACAACTCAAGGAAGCACATGATATAATCATCTAGCTACGTGAAGCACATAGGGTGTCAGAATAAATAAATGCAAATCAATTCAAGGAATACAAACTGACATTGGAAAGCGTCTATGTGGCTTTGTCCAGTGTGCAGAAGAGGATGAAAGGGAACGTGGTTCTGCAAAGACAAGTAATGAACCTGAAAAGGTGCAACTGGTCTCTCATAAGAACGCTTCGGATATCAAAACTGCAGACAAGGCCAGAGGTATGATTAACCAACTCCATTTTTGTCTTCTTAAACATGGCATAGATTTTGTCTCCCCGTGACTTGTTTCCTACCGGGAAGTCGGGACCCTGATAGGTACCCGCATGGAAAGAATACAATGTGCACACTGGAGACCCATCTATTACAAAGGACAGGTGTACTTTGGACACACGACAGTTTGAAGAAAGGTGTTTCCCCTTAACTGGTGTTTTCATTTTGGAAACAACTGCGACAATCCACGGTTACCTGCCACATGCATGCTCCAAAAAATGATCACGCGCCATAAATCAAGGTCATTACAATAGGTGGCAAGAGTATGACAAAGCATTTGATCATCCAGATACCCTGTGAAACGGAGGAATCGACACAAAAATCTCCAACGATGACATCTTACTGATGACCAAACCATCATGGCAAAGACGAGCAGTTATGGTGCGATCAAGTATAGTCAATTTCTATTTTTAATAAAGTTCCATACGAAGAGTCATCCATCAGAAAATATTCAAAACCTAATTTATAGGGATAGTAGTTAGATGATGCAGGAGCATCGCCAACAAAGCACAAGCATAGAATATGGTTGGGCGCACTAGCGCACATTTTGAGATATTTTGAATTTCAAACTGATCAATGTATTAATGAGATATCTGACAAAACAATTTGATTTATGAATGTCTTGAAATGTTTGAAGGAGGAGCCATCATGGAAGGTGATAGGGAGATGCATTTTGGATCAGATCTCAGTACAGATTTGGAGTTGCACTCTTATCTGTCTGATGCGGTATTTATTGTAATAGGTGTTGAGTAGTTGATAGATTTTAATTCCATTTAAACTAGTATAGAGTAGTTGGAGGGAATGCTCGAAGATAACCTCTTTGTATAAAGTCTTGTAATATTTCCCAGTAGAGGTTGTTGACGACTAGTTGTGGTTGTCAACGATGGTTGTTAATTGTTGTTGTTGCAGATAGAAAAGAACCAAGCAATAGTTGAACCTATCTGATATAGGTCAAGGAGTAGTGAATAAAAGTGTATGTATGTAAATTTCAGTTGGATGAATATAATAGATATACATTGTCCCAAATGTGAGTGATTATGTTTCTATCTGAATGAATGGTAGAGTTTCAGTTATTTTTCAATTCTCTGTTATTCTTGTTCTTGAATCTATGACTGCATTTTCTTTGTTGAATGTATGAGTCATTGTGAGGAGTAGATAAATTCCAATGAGTCCTCTTGATTGAGAGAGGGCAAGGTGTGCATAGTGTCCACAAGGAGTGTGTGACTAACTCTGTTTCAACTCAAAAGATCAAAAGAGAGAGAGGAACTTATTTGTCTACAAGGAGTGCATCGACAGTCGCAAGGAGTGCGAAATCATTCATAGAGTGGTGAGTGTGAATGAAACTCTGTTGCAAAGTGTGCACAAACTAGGAATCCGACTAAGGGTCAAAGAGATTGTTCAGGGGAACAAATAAAAGAAGAAAAGCTCAAGAGGGAGAGTGGAGAAAATATTCAAGGAGATCCTTATTTGGACTTAATACAGTTGGTACTTCACATGGACTCAAACTTTCTCTGACCAATCCCTTGTCCAACAGATCTTGAACCTGTCTTTTCACCTCCTCATTCTCTTGATGCATCAATCTGTGTACTTCTTTGTTCAGCAGGCTTGCTCCTAGTATCAAGTCAATGTGATGACTTGATGGATTACTTAAGTGGAGAAAACTATTTTTCAAAAATAGATTTGAAAAGTGAATATCACTAGATCAGGATGAGAGAGGGTGATGAGTGGAAAACAATGTTCAAGATGAATGAGGGGTTATATGAATGGCTTGCTATTCCATTTGTATTAACGAACACCCTGGGCACTTTTATGAGACTAATGAATGAAGTATTAAAGGATTTCATTGGTAAGTTCTTGATTGTGTATTTGGATGATATATTGGTGTTTAGAAAGAGTAAGGAGGAACACTTGAGACATTTAGCATTGGTGATGAGGAGGTTTCAGCAAGAGAAGTTGTTAATCAATTTGAAGAAGTCCTCTTTCTTGAAGACAGAGCTCATATATTTGGGTTTTGTTATTTCTTCAAATGATTTGAAGATGGATCTCGAAATGGTGAAAGCAATCAAATAATGGCCGTCACCAAGGAATATCTTTGAGGTAAGAAGCTTCCATGGGTTAGAAAGTTTCTATCAGAAGTTCATCGGGAATTTTAGCGAGATTAGTGATCAGATGATGGATATTGTGAATAAAAGACACAAGTATTTCAAATGGATGGAAGAGGCTGAGATGAGTTTCAACATATTGAAGGAGAAGATAACTGAGCAACTGATTCTAGTCCTACCGAATTTTGGAAAGATGTTTTAAGTAAGATGTGATGTGAGTGGAGTTGCAATTGGAGCGGTCTTAATCCAAGAAAACATACTTGTTTCACATTTCAGTAAGAAGTTGAATGAAGCTAAACAAAAGTACTCCACATATGACAAAGAGTTGTATGCCATCATCCAAGCATTGAAGAAATGGAGACATTATCTCGTACTAAAGGAGTTTGTTTTGTACAACAATAATCACACTTTACAATTCATAACCAGACAGGAGAAGTTAAACAAAAAACATGCTAAGTGGATAGAATTTATGCAAAATTTTACTTTTGTCATAAAACATATATCTGGAAATGCTAACATAGTTGTGGATGCATTGAGCAGAAGAATTTTGATTCTGTAGTAATTTTAGGTTGAAACCTTGGGGTTTGATCACCTTAATGAGATGTATCATGGTGATCCAGATTTTGGAGAATCATATGAAGCATGTGTGAATCTTGTGCTCAGAGACAGAAGCCAGTGGGTCGAATGTTTGATTCAGGATGAATTGTTGTTCAAGGGATGCCAGTTGTGTGTACCCAGATACTCGATGAGGGAGAATTTTTTGAAGGAAAAGCATAGAGGAGGTCTAGATGGACACTTTGGCCATGACAAAACATTTTCTCAAGTATCCAGTTCACATTATTGGCTAGGGATGAGAGAGGAGGTAAATATATTTGTGAAAAATTGTAATATTTATCAGTATCCCAAGGGGAAGAAACAAAACACTGGATTGTATCATCCATTGCCTATTCCAAAGAGGCCTTGGGATGCGATAAGAATGGATTTTGTATTGGGATTGCCAAGGACACAAAGAGGAAATGATTCCATATTTGTGGTGGTGGAAATATTTTCGAAGATGGCACACTTTATCCCATGTGAGAAGACCAGTGATGCAATGCATGTTGAAAACAAGTTTTTCAAAGAGATTGTGAGACTCCGTGGATTTCCCAGGAGTATAGTTTTAGAAAGGGATAGAAAATTTGTTGGTCATTTATGGAGAACGTTGTGGGAAAAGTTGGGGACAGAGCTATATTTTAGTTATGCATATCATCCACAAACAAATGGACAAAACGAAGTGGTAAATAGAATCCTAGGAGATTTGCTAAGAAGTTTGGTCACTGAACACCATAGTCAATGGGATCATAGCACAAGTTGAGTTTTCATATAATGACTCAGTGAACAGGAGCACTGGGAAAAGTCCATTTTAAATCGTATATAGAATGAATATGAGAGGAGTTTCAGAGCTAAGATATCTTAATCAAGGTGTGTTTACAAGCGCGGGAGCTGAAGATTTCGCTACAGAAATGCAAGAACTTCACAATCAGATCAATGAGAAATTGATGAAGGCCAGCTGCGAATACAAGAGCAGAGCTGATCAACACAGAAGGAAGCTTGAATTTGAATTTGGAGATCAAGTTCTAGTGCATCTAAGAAAGGATATATTCCCGAGAGGAACCTATAACAAGATGAAGTTGAAGAAGATAGGGCCATGTAAAATCTTGAGAAGATTTGGCGAGAACGCTTATGAGTTAGAGATACCAGAATATGTGGGTATATCACCCATATTCAACATTGTAGACTTGTATCTTTATAGAGAGGATGGAAATGAAAGAGTTGAATATCAAAGGAAGATTCAGTGGGAGAAACAAATGCCTGTAGCAGAGAAGCCACAGATGGAAACGATCATGGATCAAAGAGTTGGTAAGAAGACTAGAAGAAAGACCTATTTTGAATACTTGGTGAAATGGAAAGGATGAACAACAGAAGGTTCCAACTGGGTTAATGAAGCAGAGATCTAGAAGCATGGAAGATCGGTGCAGGAGCTCATGGATAGGAGTCCATGAATTTTTCAACCAAGGGAGTATGATGCAGGAGCATCGCCAGCAAATCACAAGCGTAGAAGACGGTTGGGCACACTAGCGCACATTTTGAGATATTTTAAATTTCAAACTGATCAATGTATTAATGAGATATCTGAAAAAAAAAAATTGATTTATGAATGTATTTAAATGTTTGAAGGCTGAGCCATCATGGAAGGTGATGGGGGACTGTATTTTGATTTATGGATTGGATCTCGGTACATATTTGGAGCTGCGCTCTTATCTATCTGACATAGTATTTATTTTAATAGGAATTGAGTAGTTGATAGCTTTTAATTCCCAAATGTGCATGGTTGTGTTTCTATCTAAATGAATGGTAGATTTTCTGTTATTTTTCACTTCTATGTTATTCCTCTTCTTGAATCTATGACTACATTTTCTTTGTTGAATGTATGATTCATTGTGAGGAGTAGAGAATTTCCAATGATTCCTCTTGATTGAGCGAGTGCAAGGTGTGCATAGAGTCCGCAAGGAGTCCACAACTAACTCTGTTTCAACTCAAAAGCTCAGAAGAGATAGCAGAACTTATTTGTCTGCAAGGAGTGCATCGACAGTCGCAAGGAGTGCGGAATCATTCCAAGAGGGGTGAGTGTGAATGAAAGTCTGTTGAAAAGTGTGCACATACCAAGAATCCAACTAAGGGTCAAAGAGATTGTTCAGGGGAACAAATCAAAGAAGAAAATATCAGGAGGGAGAGCGACAGAAATCATCAAGGAGAGAAATCCTTGAATTTCTCGTAAAAACTAATGAGTGAGAGATTCATTCTTAGAGGGAAGCAAATGACTCCAGAAAATTAGATCTGGTAAAGTTACAAGGAGGAGAACCGAGAAGTATTTTGATACTTTGTAAGTTTGGTAATTTGGAAACTTGACGAAGATAGATCGCGAAGTCTGAAGTCACGACTAAATCCCAACCATTAATCGTAGGAGAACACGTGGCAATGGGATTCAAGAGTTCAGAAATCAAGAGATTGGAGGTTGTGGGTGAAAGGCATAGAGTTTCGCACGTCGCAAATCCGGAACCATTGTGGGGTTGGCAGATCTAAGGAGACACATGGCGAGAGTATGAAGACTCGGAGCTAAGTTCTTTAGGAAGGAGGGAAAGAAGGATTGAGGATATCCCTGAAGTCTGAACCGTGAAGGAGATAGACCCACGATCACAACCGTGGTCTCTTGTGAAAGAGTCTGTGCATGGGTAAGGTAGCTTTGGTTGCTCGCAGGTACCCAAGGAGTCGCTCCGACTCGGTACCTTAACGATCCAAGACCGGGAGGTTGCATCAAAAGAGCATAGGGTAGCCTGATGCAATAGACCCTTGTCTATATATTTCATATTTTAAATGAAAGCCAGGTTGGTTGGAAAAACAGTGTAGACAATGACTATTGAATGTAGCTTTGAGCTCGATTGAAACTTAATGCAAAGGTCTTGAAGCTTTGATGAAAAGATTCTAATTGTAGCAGTTTGATGTATTGTATTCTCTCTTTGCGTATGTGTTTTCATGTGTTCTTTATATTCGTATCTATATTCTATCTGAATCAGAACGTGATTTTGAATCTAGAATTCCCCGCGCAGTGCTCTAGATTTGTGTCATTTAGACAATTGTGTTTCCTCTAAGAGAACTCTGAAATCATCCCATCGGTGCTCTGAGTTGCTTCATGTTTTTTTTCTCTCTTAACACTCAACAATTTTAAACTGAAAGATTGTTGCTTACTTAGCCTTTATCCTCTCAAGTTCAGTCACCAAGTCATTTTTTCTATCGTTTTCTTAAATCGACTCCATAGCCCAAGGTATTTCTTTCTTTCACCAATAGAACCAAAATATCATATAAAAGTGTTAAATCTAGTCGATTGTTTAAAGCCATACCATGTACAAAGACGAGGTCTCAAACAGATCCCTCTCCAAGTCGAAAAGGCTAGTTTCCGACCTCAAATTTGGTTTGTAGGTTTCCTTTGTCATTCGTTTTATCAGTTGAACAAAATTTACAGAGCATTAATAGAATCATGGTTATGAATCCTGAGTAAATTATGACATGAATAGTGTGTAAGTGTAATATCAATTGATGAATTTTGTTGCAGTCTTGAGCGAGGCCACTGAGCAAAGTTACAATTCCAGGATACTGTGAAATAATTATATTCTGGTGAGGAGGTGATTGACCATCGATCATTGAAAAGGATCAAAGGAAATCCATCCCTTTTGCATGAAAAACGATGAGGCCATTAACAAAGAGGTGACCCACAAAATAATATATGTCGTGGATTGGCATTCCATGTGTCGAGAGGAGGATAATTTTGGCCCCCAATAGCTTTTGGATTGTGAAAGGAATCCACACCCCAAAAATATTGCCAATTGTCTATTATAACTCCAGATTAAGTCGTGATCGTCAATCTTGATAAGCGATTAAGTGTTTGTTGCTTAGCGCTTAGTCACCTCCTATGGTTGTATGGAACCTATGGGGGAAGGTGGTGTTGTTGCAATGATATGGACATTTTTACAGTCCATTATGTGGGTCCATAACCCATAGGTCCCAGGATCGATATCATTGGAAACTGGAAATGAGGGACCCCCTGGTTTCATTTTCATCAATTCATGTATTCATATTTCCCATGATCAAAGTTACTAAGGTTAAATTTCTTGAGGTCATAGTTTCTAAGGTAAAATTTCCTAAAGTCATAGTTTATGATCTCAAATTTCTTGAGATCATACTTCTTAAGATCAAATTTCCCGTGTTCATAGTTCTTGTCACTACTACATATGGGCGGATTATTACACGAAATTTTTCCACTTTTCCATTATTTTCATTTTTTTTGTAAGTGGGAGGGATTTCCGTCGCTATAGCGATGATTATTGCCTACCTCAAAAAACATATGCTAACACATGTGGATTGCAACAACTAGTTACCTTTTTGTTGGTCAACTCAGGCATTTTCGTCGCTATATCGACGATAATTGATCTATATATACCTGACTTTAAGAGACTTTGTGACACATTTTCTATATTTGTGTCACTGTTCGTCGATTTTGTTTGAGTTTTTTATTTTTTCCGTCACCCACCGGTTGATCAAATCTAATTCTCGATCTACATAGCTCGGATTTTGAACTTGCAAGGTTAGTATGTTTATTTATTTATTTATTTACGTATACTCATTTAACTTGTAAATTTTTGTTCAAATGAAATTTCATGTAGCTTGTTTTTTCCTTGATAATATATTATATGTGCATTACCATATTTCAAAATTGTTATGTCATTGTTTTTTGGATCTAGTTAGTATATTCTATGGAAATTCATGTGAAATGTTAAGAAAAACATTTTCCGAAGAAGTATTTTAAAAAGAGAGAAAATCACTCCATCAATCAGACAATTCAAACATTAAAAACAAATGTCATTATCAATCTAGATTAATTTGAGCCTACAATTCCTTATGTAAATTTAATGCTTATTACAAAACCACCAACTCATAACAACTTTACCTGTTGGACTAATGTTTGAAATAGAAAGTGGAAAAAAATCCTCTTATGTCTAATCCTATCCCTTAGCGACCTTGTTAGCTCTCTAACTTTTGTGTTTCTATGATGTTGTGCCTATATATATTAATGTCATATTTTTAGTCTAGTATTAGGTTAGGTTAGTCA
>JZKD02S1856327.1:401497-423316 GCA_000966675.3 Picea glauca | reverse complement strand
TTGTGATGCAAAGTTGAAATCTGATCTATATGAGGTTGTTAATCAATATGATGAAATGTTTAAGGAACCAAAGGGATTGCCTCCAAAAAGGGGTATCCAACATGAAATTCAATTGTAGCAAGATTGTCCTCTTCCAAACATTGGTATGTACAGAATGTCGATCATGGAGAATGTCGAGATTAAAAAACAAATTCAAGAGTTTCTCGACAAAGGGATTATTGTACTAAGCTCATCGCCATGTGGATCTCTAATTGTGTTAGTGCCAAAGAAAGATGATACATGGCGTATGTGTGTTGATTTCAGGGCTTTGAACAAAATTACAGTAAAGAATCGTTATCCTCTTCCTAGAATCGATGATTTGTTTGATCAATTGAAAGATGCTAAATATTTTACTAAGTTAGATTTGAGAAGTGGATATCATTAGATCAGGATTGTCGAGGGAGACACATGGAAGACAACTTTCAAAAATAAGAAATGTTTGTTTGAATGGATGGTAATGCATTTTGGACTTTGCAATGCACTTGCTACTTTCATGAGAGTTATGAATGACGTATTAAGGCCTTTTCTTGATGATTGTGTTATTGTCTACTTGGATGATATTTTGATCTTTATCAAATCTCGAGAAGAGCATGTTAAACATGTGAAACAAGTTTTGGATGTTTGGATGTGAAACTTTATTCGCCATGTCTGAGATGGTAAATGTCTTATATGAGGATTACCTGGAAAAGAAGAGGCCTTTCCAAGGGGAATCTTCTAAACAAGACAAAAGTGAAGAAGGAGAGGATCATCCTAAACCTCCTCCTTCACCTCCTTCTTCTCCATCAGCTTCTTCTTCTTCAATTACAAGTTCCAAATCCACTGTAAGAAAACATTCCCATAAACATAAACATGATATGCCTTTACTTAAGCTTGTTGTGAAATTTGAATTACCCATGTATGATGGTGAATTTAATGATGAGAGGCTTGATAATTGGGTCAGACAGATGGAAGTTTATTGCAGTGTGCAACAAATCAAGGATGAGGCAACTCAAATCAAGTTGGCATCGCTTCATCTTGTAAGCACAACACTCATCTAGTGGCAGAGTAAGTTGCAAAATGGAACGCATCAAGTTGGTAATGTATTTCCATCATGGAAAGATTTTGATTTTGCACTTAGAAAGCAATTTTATTCTTTGGGTTATAAAGAGAAATATTTAATTGAATGGAAAGGTCTTAAACTAAGAAAGGGACAAATGATGCAAGAATACACAGATGAATTTCGTAAGATGGAATTAATGTTGAATATTCCATTACATACCCAAAAAACTCTTATGAAGTATATAGGAGGTTTATCTGCACATATTCGTAACATTGTAGTTATGTTTGGACCTACTAATCTTCATGAGTTTTTTGTTCAAGCAACATACGTTGAAGCGGGGAAAACAGGAGATGGTGTATCAAGGGAATCATCTTCAAGGAAAGAGGACAAAAGGAAGGGGAATGGAAAGAAAGAAAATCCAGCGACAAGAAGGGAAGAGAATATTTCTTGCAAGAATTGAAAGAAACAAGGGAATGATGATGACCATTGTTGGCAATTTCATCCAAAGAAGAGACCAAAGTGGTTCAAAGAGAGGAAATGGAAGAAACAAATTGCAATAGAAACACGACCAACAGACTTGGGATATGATTCAAGTGATGAGACTAAAATCACATCAGTTGGTTTGACAGGTAAAATTGGCGATGGATATGATTTTAGATGCAAATTGTTTCACATAAGGGTGATAATGAAACATACCAAGATTGATACATTGATAGATAATGGATCTCAATATAACTTGATTTCAGAGGAAGTGGTTAAACAATTGGGATTAAACACTAAGATGCATCATAAACCTTACTCACTTAAATGCATAAGCAACAATAATAAATTGCACATAACAAAGCAATGCACTTTAAAGTTTGCAATTTCATCAAAGTTTGTGGATGAGGTAACATGTGATGTGGTGACACTCAATGAATGTGGAATGGTCTTAGGCAGTCCTTATTTGTATGATCGCAAAGAAATATTCTACAGGGAACATAATCAATATCACTTAACTAAAGGAGGCAATGAATATGGTGTAAATGCTCATCACTTAAAAGCAAATCAATCTCTACAAACAATGGAACAATTAAGGAAGGCAGCTTATGCAAGCAACACACCTATAATTGTGTCAAGTAAAGCAATTGATCTTAAGCATGAACATGATATGGTTGTAGAATGGAAGTTTGATCATACTTTGCTTCAAGATAAGCTAATGTCATGCAAGTACTTCAAACATATTAGCTCATTTGCAGTCATATTTCTGATGTTATCGCTACTAATTTTTTCAACATGGATGGTAGTGGCTTCAGTAAAATGTGAAAGAGTACAAGTGGCTAACAATATGTTGTCAATTGTCATGGTTTTTTTGCAATTGATCTTGATGAGATAGGTGTACAAGATGGAGTTTAAATACAAAGAACAAGTGGGGTGGCCTATCTCGCACTTGATGATTGGTTAATACCCTTTTGGAGGACCAAAAGGTCTTAGTGGGGAGGCATGATCCAAAATGGATCTAGGAAGACCTAAAAATAAAAGTTATCGGAATCAGAAAAAACCAATTCCATTTTGTCTGTCTCGTCGCATTGATTCCGACCATATAATTTTTTTTGCAAATGGGCGTCGTATGTGAAAGATATTGCGTTATGGTCGATTTCCCAGAAAGACAAAAAGTCAAACTAGTCAAAGTCAACATGTTGTATTGCTGACATCAACAGTACAACAGGTGACGTCAGGATGATGTCATGATGAGATCATCATGTTGATGTGGCATCACCAGGAGGTGAGTTTTTGGATTGAGTTGGACCAGTACGGATTTGACACGTGGCACTATAAGAATGACACATGGCAGTCCATACATGACGTGGCCCAATGACAGGTTGACACGCGACAGTACGAATGACAAGTGGTTGTACAGAAGTTGACGTGGTAGGGTGACTGCGATGTATGGAAGCTCACGTGGCAGGGTGACTAGGTTGTACAAATGCTAATGTGGCAGTTGATTAGGATGTACGGTGGCAGCTGACTATGCACTGACTGTATAATGATTGTGTTGTACGGATGAATCACGGGGTGACATGTGGCCCAATAAGAGGGCACCAAGTGGCACTGCAGATTTAGCTAATGTTGGCTGGGTAAAAAAAAATTGTTACTCGCAAGTTTCGAACCCTCGACCTCCACGGGCTCCAACGAACTAAACTCCCCGGACTAACCGACTGTAGTATTAGTGTTCCTTGTTAGTGATGTGGCACAAATTGTAATAAAATTTGTGTTTGAAAAATTTGTGGGGATAGCGCTCGATCAGCAAGGCTAGCCCCATTGACCAAGGCGTGCGATCGGGGTTGTAGACCAGGGGCTAAGCCAGCAGGAGGTGCGTGGGAGCATAAGCGTCAGGCCACATGGCCCATCTAACCAGCACAGGGGCTAAAGAATAGGAGCACACCCAACCCGTGAGCATATGGAGCCTCCATATGTCCAGGATCCCGAGAATAGGGGGTTGTGCCCTGTATTTTTTCCATTTGTGGGTTTTTTATTTTATGTTATGATTTTTTGATGATTTCAAGCATGTTTTTAATGGATTTTAGCCATTGTTGGGGGAACTGGAGCTCGATTTGAGGCCAGATCTTGGAAGGAAGTTGAGAGATTGATACCAAATCCAAATCTATATAAGTGGGGGTTCTTAGCATCATTAGATAGGTTCGTAATAGCAGAAATGATGAGGAATTTGAAAGCCAAAGTCATTTTTATGCAGGGAATCCATTGAGGAGGGGAAGTTTGTGGGCCAATTCTGGGAGCTACGCTCATCCTTTTTCAGTGTCATCAATTGTGTTAGATTCTTGAGGTCGAGAAGAACACAGTCAGACCAGTTTGTAATCCTTTTGACACTTTTTTTATGTACTTTTGAAGAATTGAAGAGAAATAAGAAAGCCTCGTCCATTTAGACAAAGGCCCGGAGACATAGGCAATCTTGTCGAACTCCGTTAACAACTTTTCTATTTTGGTTCCTTGTTTTATGTGCTTACATTATGATTTTCATTTCTTATTATGGTTGCTATAATATCTCATTAATTTCTTCTTCTTTCATCAATTCATAATTGGTAAATGAACTCATGCTTAAAACTTAACCAAGTCTTTAAAAGATCATTTCGGATCATTTTGGTAATGTATTTCCATCATGGAAAGATTTTTCTTTTGCACTTAGAAAGCAATTTTATCCTTTGGGTTATAAAGAGAAATATTTAATTGAATGGAAAGGTCTTAAACTAAGAAAGGGACAAACGATGCAAGAATACACAGATGAATTTCGTAAGATAGCATTAATGTTGAATATTCCATTACATACCCAAGAAACTCTTATGAAGTATATAGGAGGTTTACCTACACATATTCGTAACATTGTAGTTATGTTTGGACCTACTAATCTTCATGAGGTTTATGTTCAAGCAACATACATTGAAGCAAGGAAAACAGGAGTTGGTGTATCAAGGGAATCATCTTCAAGGAAAGAGGACAAAAGGAAGGGGAATGGAAAGAAATCAAATCCAGCGACAAGAAGGGAAGAGAATATTTCTTGCAAGAATTGCAAGAAATAAGGGAATGATGATGACCATTGTTGGCAATTGCATACAGAGAAGAGACCAAAGTGGTTCAAAGAGAGGAAATGGAGGAAACAAATTGCAATAGCAACATGACCAACAGACTTGGGATATTATTCAAGTGATGAGACTAAAATCACATCAGTTGGTTTGACAGGTAAAATTGGTGATGGATATGATTCTAGATGCAAATTGTTTCACATAAGGGTGATAATGAAACATACCAAGATCGATACATTGATAGATAATGGATCTCAATCTAACTTGATTTCAGAGGAAGTGGTTAAACAATTGGGATTAAACACTAAGATGCATCATAAACCTTACTCACTTAAATGCATAAGCAACAATAATAAATTGCACATAACAAAGCAATGCACTTTAAAGTTTGCAATTTCATCAAAGTTTGTGGATGAGGTAATGTGTGATGTGGTGACACTCAATGAATGTGGAATGGTCTTAGGCAGTCCTTATTTGTATGATCACAAAGAAATATTCTACAGGGAACATAATCAATATCACTTAACTAAAGGAGGCAATGAATATGGTGTACATGCTTATCACTTAAAAGAAAATCAATCTCTACAAACAATGGCACAATTAAGGAAGGCAGCTTATGCAAGAAACACACATATAATTGTGTCAAGTAAAGCAATTGATCTTAAGCATGAAAATGATATGGTTGTAGAATGGAAGTTTGATCATACTTTGCTTCAAGATAAGCTAATGTCATGCAAGTACTTCAAACATATTAGCTCATTTGCAGTCATATTTCTGATGTTATCGCTACTAATTTTTTCAACATGGATGGTAGTGGCTTCAGTAAAATGTGAAAGAGTACAGGTGGCTAACAATATGTTGTCAGTTGTCATGGTTTTTTTTCAATTGATCTTGATGAGATAGGTGCACAGGATGGAGTTTAAATACAAAGAACAAGTGGGGTGGCCTATCTCACACTTGATGACTGGTTAATACCCTTTTGGAGGACCAAAAGGTCTTAGTGGGGAGGCATGATCCAAAATGGATCTAGGAAGACCTAAAAATAAAAGTTATCGGAATCAGACAAAACCAATGCCATTTTGTCCGTCTCATCACATTGATTCTGACCATATAATTTTTTTCGCAAATGGGCGTCGTATGTGAAAGATATCGTGTTCTGGTCGATTTCCCATACAGACAAAAAGTCAAACTAGTCAAATTCAACATGTTGTACTGCTGACATCAATAATACAACAGGTGACGTCAGCATGACATCATGATGAGATCATCATGTTGATGTGGCATCACCAGGAGGTGACACGTGTCACCCAATTTTAGATTTTTTGGATTGAGTTGGACCAGTATGGATTTGACACATAGCACTATACAAATGACACATGGCAGTCCATACATGACGTGGCCCAATGACAGGCTAACACGCGACAGTACGAATGACAAGTGGTTGTACAGAAGCTAACATGGTAGGGTGACTGGGATGTATGGAAGCTCACGTGGCAGGGTGACTAGGTTGTACGGATGCTAATGTGGAAGTTGACTGGGATGTACGGTGGCAGCTGACTATGCACTGACTGTATAATGATTGTATTGTATGGATGAATCATGGGGTGACATGTGGCCCAATAAGAGGGCACCAAGTGGCACTACAGATTTAGCTAATGTTGGCTGGGTCAAAAAAATTTGTTACTTGCAAGTTTCGAACCCTCGACCTCCACGGGTGCCTACGAACTAAATTCCCTGGACTAACCGACTACATTATTAGTGTTCCTTGTTAGTGATATGGCACAAATTGTAATAAAATTTATGTTTGGAAGATTTGTGGGGATAGTGCCCTATCAGCAAAGATAGCCCCATTGACCAAGGCATGTGATCAGGGTTGTAGACCAGGGGCTAAGCTAGTAGGAGGCACGTGGGAGCATAAGCATTAGGCCACATGGCCCATCTGACCAGCACATGGGTTAAAGAATAGGAGCACACCCAACCCGTGAGCATATGGAGCCTCCATATGGCCAGGATCCCGAGAATAAGGGGTTGTGCCCTGTATTTTTTCCATTTGTGGGTTTTTTATTTTATGTTATGATTTTTTGATGATTTCAAGCCTGTTTTTAATGGATTTTAGCCATTGTTGGGGGAACTGGAGCCCGATTTGAGGCCAGATCTTGGAAGGAAGTTGAGATATTGATACCAACTCCAAATATATATAAATTGGGGGTTCTTAGCATCATTAGAGAGGTTCATAATAGCAAAAATGATGAGGAATTTGAAAGCCAAAGTCATTTTTATGCAGGGAAGACATTGAGGAGGGGAAGTTTGTGGGCCAATTCTGGGAGCTACGCTCACCCTTTTTCAGTTTCGTCAATTGTGTTAGATTCTTGAGGTCGAGAAGAACACAGTCAGACCAGTTTGTAATCCTTTTGACACTTTTTTATGTACTTTTGAAGAATTGAAGAGAAATAAGAAAGCCTCATCCATTGAGACAAAGGCCCGGAGACATAGGCAATCTTGTCGAACTTCGTTAACAACTTTGTTATTATGGTTTGTTGTTTTATGTGCTTACATTATGATTTTTCATTTCTTATTATGGTTGCTATAATATATCATTAATTTCTTCTTCTTTCATCAATTCATAATTGGCAAATGAACTCATGCTTAAAACTTAACCAAGTCTTTAAAAGATCATTTCGGATCATATACCTAGTGGTCTAACATCATCAGATGATGGGTCTTTATGAAATTCTTCCACAAATGAACTTTTATGAACTAGACTATATGTCAAGAAAGATATCATACTACCAATGGCCCAAATCCTATCTTCAGGTTGATGTGTCTAGGCAAGGTAAATTTTTAGCCAATTAACTAGAAGTGGGTGGCTCCCCCAATGGGTTATGTCTGGTAGTTTCTTGATCCTAATCAAGGCCAAGTTCAACCCTTTAGAAGTTTCCAATGTCAAAAATTGACATTGAGACCCAAAATATGAGTGAACCTTCCTATCGTTGCAAAGAGGTTTATCAAATACCATATACCATTGATCCATCCAATTTTTATCAATTACAAGAATGTGAACCAATCCATGAAAAGATGCCTCTTTCTTGGATCAGGTGGGTGGTTGCTTCTAAGGTCAATGAATGACTAGAAAACACTATGTTTACTTATAATCAATTTTTTGTCCTCTTCCTTAATAATGTCACTACTCTCACATCTTGGTCCTATATTTGGATATATCATGCAATTAGCCACAAGCATGGACAAAGGAAGCAACTATTGTGTTAAGTAAAGTGGCCAATGATGTAACAACCCTCTGTTACACCTAAGAAAAAGAGAAGCACAATAGGTAAAAAAAAAAAAATAAGCATTAGGAATCTGTGTCAACTCATAATTCAACAGTGCATAATTAACAACATCATAATTAAAGGAATTAAAAGCGTCTCATCGTCATAATAAAATAACGTCGCAATCAACACATCAACATATTTATTCACGACATATAATCAACACATCATCGTAATTGAATAACGACACAAAATCGAAAATGTCATGAATGGTGATGCAAGATCAACTCATCACAATCAAATGGAATCATCAATACTTTTAATCGCTCAACTCATCACATAAGGATAAACATCAGATAACACAAGGATAACATGAGATAACATAACAATAACATAAGGACCATAAGGATAACATAAGAATGACATAAAGATACTACCCTCCCAACCTACCCTGCAAGGTTAGGACCTCCAGGACACATAAGCAACGCTCAAGCCCAGGTTCCAATTGATTTTTACCATTTAAGGTCTCAAGGTTGGAGACTTTTCTGAGGAACAAGGAGGTGTATCCATCCCACTAAAAATCAAGTCCACATCAATTAGATCAATCATTCAATCCTAATCATCAATAAATCATGGAGCATGGGTAATCATCATCTTTATCAATCATACATCAACATTTAATTCATGGTGCATGTAATATCAATTTCTAACGATTGTTCATCAACATTAAATATTCATTGTGCACGAGAGTAAACAAATCTATAACAATCACATGTCAAATTAATTAATGGCACAAGAGAAAACTAGTTACTAAATCAGTCACATGTTGACATTAATTCAAGACACAAGAATAATAGCAACTTATTCATGATGTAATAGTGATCAACATTAAATTCAAAGGTGCAAGAGAATATTACGAAGACATCACACACCAACTTAAATGAATATGCACAAGTAAATTGTATTACTAAACTAATCATGCATCACCATTATTGTAATGCGTGCGAGTAATCAAAAGCCTAAACATTTATGTGTCAGTATTAGTCCATAGAGCCACGCAATCTAACCACTTAACCTTTAGCATAATTTCAATCATCTGTCAGATTAAATTTCATTCGTGCAAGAAGTCTAATATCTAAACACTCATTCATTACATCATATTTTCATTGCGTGCAAGAAGTCTACTATCTAAAACCATCATTTATTACATTAAATTCAATTTGCGCATGAAGTCTAATATCTACACAATCATACATTACATTATATTTTTAGTGCGCACAAGAAGTCTAATATCTACAACAATCAATAACTCATCAATATTACTTCAATTGCGCAAGAGAATATATTTATTCATCAATTTCATTTCATGCGCAAATAATCTATTCACATCAAGTTCAAGGCACAAGGGAATCATTAGTTTTATTCCCTAGCGCAAGTAAACTAAAAACTTAAACATCATTAATCGTTAAATATTCGAGGAGCAAGTTGTTGAAACACTCAAGGGAACACTTTGGAAACTTCAAGAACCCTTATTAAAATCTCCAATCAATTGACAAATTGGAAGGGTGAAAAACTAAAAGGTGTCTCTATTTTCATTAAGGCTTTAATTAGGATAAACATGCACAAAGGATGAATTGATTGCCTTTCAAGGACTGTACTATGCTACTAATTCAACTCCATGGACATAACATGATGCGTTTAATTAATGTGAACTATATATAAGAGGTAGAGTACGAAAATTCTTAGGTCAAGAATATGAATGAGTCAAGAATATGAATGCAATAGGTCAAGTCAATAAATTCAAATCTCGACTGGTAGCGAAAGGATATTTCCAAGTCGAAGGAGTCTACTTCAGTGATATTTATTCCCCTATTGTAAAATCAACTTCCATTAGAGTACTAATGTCTCTGGCTGCAACATTTGATCTAGAAATAGAACAGATGGATGTGAAGAAAACATTCCTACATGGGGACATGGAAGAGGAAATCTATGTGAAATAGCCTAAAGGATTTGTAGTAAAGGGAAAGAAAGATTTGGTGTGTAAATTGAAAATATCCCTTTATGGTCTAAAGCCATCACCAAGGATAGGGTACCAAAAGTTCCACACATACATCCTTAGTTTAGGATTTTTGAGAAGCAAAGTTGATCACTGCATATATTCCAAAGAAAAAGGTGTTTGTTTCGTATATGTATCTTTGTATGTTGATATCATGTTGTTGATTGGAAACAACATTGATGCAATAAAAAAGCTCAAGAAGCATTTGTCCTCCAAATTCGACATGAAGGATCTCAGTGCAGCTAACTTCATTCTGGGAATGGAGATTAAGAGAGATAGAGCAACTAGAAAGCTCTAGTTGAACCAGACGAAGTATATTGAAACAATTTTGAAACGTTTCAACATGCATGATTGCAAACCGATGAAGGTTCCAATACCTGTGGGAGCAAGGCTAATTTTTGAACAATGTCCAAAGACACGGGAAGAAATAGAGGACATGGCATGTGTTCCTTGTGCAAGTCTTGTTGGTAGTCTAATGTATGTGATGGTCTGCACTCAGGCAGACATTGTCAATGCAGTGGGAGTGTTGAGAAGATACATGTCGACACCTGGGAAGGAGCATTGGATAATTGTCAAGAGAGTATTCAGGTATTTGTGTTGCACAAAAGAATATGTTATATGCTACCAAGGAAAACCTAGAGGTGACAGTGAATTAAATTTACATGGATTTGTCGATGTCGACTAGGCTGGAGATATGGATCTACGAAGGTAGACCAATGGATATGTATTCAATATGTTTTGATGGAGCAATCAATTGGATGGGTAAGCGACATGCGGTCGTAGCCTTGTCAACAATAGAAGTTGAATACATGGTAGCCACTCATGGAAGAAAAGAAGTAGTATGGTTGTAAAGGTTGTGTTCAGGAATTAGGTTTGAGTAGAGAGCTATGAAGATATTTTGTGAAATTCAAAACGCAATATTTCTTGCAAAGAACCCATCTTATCATTCGAAGACTATGCACATTGATTTACAATACCATTTCATGAGAGACATGGAGGAAAGAAACAAGGTGTTGTTGGAGAAAGTAGACATGTTGGAAAACATACCAAACTCATTGACCAAGTCTTTGAGTGTTGTGAAGTTCTCTTGGTGTAGAGAGGCAATGGGCATTGTTTCCCTGGGTCTGTGAATGAAAGTTCAAATATCTCCTTGTTTCAGCAAAGAAGACAACAAGTGGGAGAATGTCGAATTGTTATATTATTTGCAGTGAAAGTTGAGGTGGATCAACTGATAGTCAAATTCAAAGGTTGATGTGGTTTGACCGAGGGTAAAGACGAAGTCAAGGTAGATCGACAACAAGTCGAAGGTTGAGGTTGGTCAACTGATTAAAGTCAAAGTCGAAGGTGTAGATCGTTCGACATGGTAAATGCATCAAAAACAAATCGAAGAGGTCAAAAAACAAGAGGTCGAAAAGAGAGCATGTGATGACTGAATGAAGACTGAATGAAGGTTGACCGGTATTCGACGGTAACCCAACTTGGTAGTCGAATGTAACATAATCCAAATATTTGTGGGATTGATAGCCAATGATATGCATGGATCTGCAATTGTTTTTTGGGCGCCATTTCTTTATGGTTTTTCCTATTGTAAAGCCTATAAATAGGGTGTGTTGTAAGGTCGTAAAGGCTAATGAAATTAATAAAGGAATCAATAATCGTAGAGGTTGTTGGTCATGTAGATGTAATCCAAATTGGCTGCAGGGTTGTTCTTGCGTAAGCAAGAGGGTATGATGTCAATTGTGTATTAGGTGTGGACCAAGGTTAGACATGTAACCTTTTATTTTGAATGACTAAGAAAACAAGGAGCTGAACTGTAATACCCATGTTTCCCCCAGCTTGTAAATATAACTATAGTTTTCTAAGAGACTACGAACAGATTGATTATGTATAGATGTTGGAATTGATGAACCTTTTTTTATAGAAGGTAATGTCTATATTTTTTTGTTACTAAATCAAATGTAAGATGTTTCATAACTTCTGAAGGGGATGCTAATGTAGATCATGATGAATGAGAGAGATGGTGAGGGGGACCAGTAATGGTTGAAATGACCCCTACTAGACCAGTACTCCATTGGATTGAGATTGTCCAAACCTGGAATAATCCTCTGACCTAGAGAGTTTAATTACCAATCAAGTTGGTGGTTGGGAAGTCTACCTCAAGAATCAATGAGAATATGGGCAGAGTACCCATCTAGAAACTTCCTGATCTGACCGAATTTGGGAAATGGACCCACAAAATCTTACTGGGGAAGGAAAGAAAATAAAATAAAATCATGGGAAGAAGGGAGGATGCAAGAAGAATCGGTCTTGTGGCCATTTCTAAAGAGGGAGAGCATGTGCAGCTCTCTAGTTCTGAAGAGAACTGAAAAATGAATGTGTTTATGGGTACAGGAACTGTTGTGCAACGTTTTCCAACCAAGATGATAAACAGGGTTGTAGAGAATATGAGTGATTGAGGAAGCATTCATTGTTGACCCCCTTGCTTGGTGGAGAGAAAACAGGTCTGTAAAGTTCTTGGGGGAAGAGGAGAGTAACCTCCATCCCTAACTGTTGTTGAATAGAAGGAATAATATCTCTCAGGGCATCATGATCTAGCTAGGGGGTAGGAAATTATAAACCATTTCAAAAACAACTATGCCTATGGTTGGGTGGAAAAGGGAACACCCTTCAACAGTTGACAACTAAATTCAAGTTGTCAGATAGGTGTTTCTCTAAGCCTTGTATTTTTCTTGATTAGTTTCTCTTATAATATGAATTCTATGAATTTTATGAATGTTGGAGTTATATTATGTTTAAATAAGAGATCTTGTGATGTTGATGCACTAGTGACTGAAAAATCTGAAGTGGATTTTGAAAATCACCTCTATTGTTGATTTTACCTTCTGCATGTACCTATCTAGACAAAGAAAGTGTTAGTGACATGAATTCGGTCATATTTGGAATAGAATGTGGGTGGATCACCTACAAAAGCACATATATGTGTATGAATAAACCTAAGTACAGAAAGGAGATAACAAGTGTTCTAGAGAAATGAAAATTTTGCCTCTGTTAAATCAGTTCAGGAACTTAGGTGAACTTATGAGTAAGCTTTCAGTTAAATACTATTTCAACTTATCTCCTTACTTCTTAGTTGTTTGTGTTCTAAAAGAAGAATTCTAGATGGAATTGTTCAAGATGATCTAGCTTATAGCCTATCTTATGTTCTAATGAGGCCAAATAATACAATTAGAACCTCTACGGGAATTTGAAAGGAAAGAGACAAAAAAATTATGTATAGGTTTTCTTATGATCTTAAGGTGTCCTAGAACTTATATATCATAACACTTAGAAAATAAAAGGTTTCAGAATTGTAATTGGGCTTTAAGGAGATAGCCCATTGAGGATAAATACCAAAATTTATTATAAATAAGCATTAGGAAAGGAATTAGGGAAATAAGGAAGTAATTTCCTAAATAAATTAGAATATAAAAGCTCCTACAATCTTGTATGGACATTAATAAATATTTATACTAATTACAGGTGAAAATCCCTACAAACTTGGAAGGAATCCCCTTAAATCGGAGAGTTGTAACTTCTGGTAGAAAACCAAAATTTACTATGGGGGGAATCCTTGTTTTGAGACCAACTCCTTAAATTTAGGTAGGGAAACTAAAGCTCAGTAGGAAGGAGGAAATTTACTCATTTACTTAGGAGGAAAATAAATTATAAATCAAATTCTAAGTTAAGGATGAAGAAATTTCGTGGGAAATTGGGATTTTTTTTATTACATCTTTTTATAATACTAGAAAATAGGAAATTTATTTTCATTTCCTTTAATTACATGTTTAATTAAATAAAATTCAAATTAAACCTCAACAGGCATTGAATACATGCAGGAAAATGGTAATATGTGTGTGTGTGTGTGTGTGTGTGTGTGTGTGTGTGTGTGTGTGTTAATAAACTCATAATTGATCATTATGATAATTTCTTAACACACTTTGGAGCTTCGTGGCTTCGGGACTCTAGAGGTTTGAAGTGGAAAGTGAACTAGAGAATGACCCGAAGGCAGGAACATTACATACTACCCATGATCAACCTCTTAATAATTTCGTAATTATTGGGACTTGGGGCATTGGGAGTGACAAATGTGTGAAATTTATATATGTGTGTGTGTGTGTGTATTGGAAATTTATGAAAACCTGGGATCGAATTTTGATGGGGTTATTATAAAATTAATATATTACAATGAACACATGGACAAGACCAAATCCTTTTCCATTTAAATTATTATTTAATGTGTAATGTATGCACATGGAACCACTTTGAGACTTCGGGGCTTTGGGATGTTGAAGTGATTGCGTTGTGATAACTCCCGAAGGCTTCTGGCACGAATTCAACCTTAGGTACAAACTTTAAGGGAGATTATGGAATTATTATATATTGTATAATATCATAAAACCCTTACGTGGATGAGGTCAATCTTTTCCCAAATAATTATATTATATGCATATTATAACCCATGTGTGTGGGACCACTTCGGAAATTTGAGAGTTCGGGACTTCGGGACTCTGGAACTTCGGGACTTTGAGACTCCAAGATGTTTGGGGTGATAGCGTGCAAGAGCTAAAATGACAGAAGGCCTAAACCTACCTTTATGTGTTCCAATGTTCGCATAAATATTAAATGTAATTAACTACATTATATTATGTTTAGTGAGATTAAGAACATGAAATCGATTATAAGAAATATTAAATGTAATTCATTATATTATAAGGTAATATAATTTATTATATTTGCATCACGGTATAATATAAGTGGGACCCTCTCCGGAGCTTTGACATTCGGGAGTTCTGGGTATGTTCATGAAAGTGTGGAGAATAATTACGTTGAATTATGGTGACTTAGGCATTAATTGATATTAATAACCATAAGTGCCTTTTGATATATTTAATTATATTATAATATAATTAAATAGGATTATATTATCTAGGATTATATTATATAGGATTATATTATAATATAATTGATTAAAGAAACTATTTAGTAACATGATTGGGTTATAAGTTAATATGGCAGGGTACTAATATAATAATTAACACTAAATTCACCCTGAATTGTGGGATTCCCAAGGTGAAAGGGAAGTAATCCTCGTTTTTATCGGGCCAGTAATTTAGGCCAAATAAAAGTGTAATTATGGGGTTAATGAATTAATGAATATTAATTATATCTAAGGGGGATTAATTAAATGACTAGTAAAGAGCGAGATTTTATTATGATAATGATTAATCAATTTAATATGCCTATAAGAGATAGGAAAGTATCAACCTCTTGTTGGGAAAGACTTTGTATGCTATGATGATGTGTCATGTCAGGTGACAGGAAGCCACGTGGGTGTAACATGGTGGTGAATGACTCTAGTCGATGGAGGCCTAAAGAACTTTGAAAGACCATGACCTTTGATCCAGAACTCATATCTGGACAAATTTATAGTCGTTGGAAAACCCTCGTCGAACGAAGACGATGGAATCCTAGTTATAGAGATTCGAGGTGATTGAGAAAAGAAAAAAAACTATGCCCCATCCCTTAAAAGGATACTTAGGGGGTTGGGTGTGTGACAAGAACACTAAAGGAATGCTAGTTTTCTTGGTTTGGGTTTCCAGGGTAAAATCTTTGTGTATGTGCTTGTTGTGTCATTTACTTTCTTGATTAAATCATTCTTCCTCTCTTCTTCTATGTTTAGCATGGAAGTGTGTCTCATTTCCTAACATGAGCCACAACCCTATAGTTGTTGTGTTTATAGCTAACATCTAAAGTAATGAACTTCCCCAAAATATCATCGATGGCCTTAAGCATTGAATTTGACCAAAACTCAAGAGGGAGGTTGGGAAGTTTGATCCATGTGGGAAATGTTGATAGAGAATCTTCTCAAGCATTGAAAAGAGGATTCCATGGCTTGGCACATAGAATATGTCGATCCCAGAACCATTGAGCTGACAAAATCTTGCCAACATCCTCCTTGATATGAAAAATAAAACCAATCCAACCCTACGAAAAGAGATGTAAGATCAAGAGATACCCAAGAACTGAGACCGATTGACCCTCCATCCATAAACTGAGAGTAGTCACAAACATCCTTGATCTTCATAATTTCCCTACAATCGCTCTTCCCTTCGGATCCGTGATTCAACTGACATGCAAATCTTCATCAACCACCAAAGAAATCCCTCCACAAGACTTTACTACCTTCTACCTCTTATGAGAAAACTTCCCACAACCATACAACGTTGGGTGCCCTTGAATCTCCTCACCATTAATATTACTATCGACAAATCTTAGAGAACTAGTCCCTTCAAAGTTTTATGAATTTGAATGAACCACACTAGGAAACATGGGATCAGTTAAGAATGGAGGTGAGACAATTTTTGTCTCTCCATACTTACCCACAAATCTGTATGATCCTGATCCCCGAGAACCCTCTGAAATCCTTTCTGATAACTGACGTAAAGTTCCTGAAGGATCATCCGAATATATAGATTTGTTTGGATCTAAACTTGTCTCGAGGGAAGAAACCCTAGATCCAGTGAACTGACACAACTGAAGTACGGGTCAAGGTATAGATTGATGAGTGGGTTTGCAAATACCATATCTTCCATTAGTGCATCATCTAAATAATCCACCAGTTATGGTGGATCATCGATCTTGATGGCCCTACAAATATAAGAACCACTTGTCACCCTAGCCCTAACACTATCCTGCAGCACCTCGGTCCCTCAATTAAATTTCATTAATATTAAATTTAATATATGATGATTTTAATTTTACATATTTAATAAGATGTTTGTGATACTAAGTTGTAGAAGTGTGCATTTTAACCAAATCTAAAATAATTATATAATGAAAAAGATCAAATAATCATAGAAATATTCCTTGTTTTCTTACATTATATGGAGCATTTAGAAGTTGCACACCTACTATTACTTAGTTTCTAGTTGTGTCATATTTTATAGAGAATGGGAAGCAAAAAACACATGAATATGGATGCAATGATTGAAGAAAAGCATTTGCTAACAAGTGCCATTACATTGGTGATGTCCCTGTCGA
This sequence comes from Picea glauca, assembly GCA_000966675.3. Lineage (NCBI taxonomy): Eukaryota > Viridiplantae > Streptophyta > Pinopsida > Pinales > Pinaceae > Picea > Picea glauca. Next base: position 406,258 of record JZKD02S1856327.1, on the reverse strand, counting down.
ATAGTTTTGATAGAACTATTGTTGTAGGTGAAGTATATCCTTTAGGTTGAAACATATCTAATCTTCGATAAACCTTCCAAAGCCTTACAAATGATTTTGTTATGGTTCCTACATACCTTTCTATCAAAGGCACTATATGTGCATTTGCCTCTACATCATAAATAGCAATTTGTCTCTATTGCACTACTAGCAAGTGCACTCGATCAATATTATGACACTGAACTATATATTTGCAAGTGGTGATGGCAATATTCCTGTCTAATGGCAATATTCATGTTTATGACTGTATGGCTTTCAAATTTACACTTCTCCCATCCATTTATGTTCCACACATGGAGTTTCCACCGTGACATTGGTTTTAGTCAAAAAATTTATTTGATATTGTAAATGGTGAAGGTAGATAAGTCAAAAGGTTTATATTCGATATCTTAAATGGTGAAGGTAGATAATCCAGTTACCTCCAAAGGTATTATAATATATACCTATGGATCAACTCCAGAGGATACCAAAACATTTAAAGCTTTGGAGAATTCTAAGCCAAGTATTCTCTTGTGGTGCCCCTTCACTTTCATGTTTGTTTGTAATCGAACTCATTCACTGGAATTTTAGTAATAACACAAGAGATTAGGAAAAAATACTAGGCCCTACAAGGAAAAATGTAAATCCACAACACCTTTCTGAGTTGAATATTGAAAATTTGAATTGTTGAATCCTCCATTCCAATAGAAATGATGTTATTATCCAAAGGTTGAAAAGTTATACATATTGATGTTGGGGGAGGGGGCATGCAGTTTTCCATGACCTACATTAATATTGGCATCACCACATATTTAAAATTCATGCATATCGGTTAATAAGATATCATCAAATTCTCTGTAAACTTTTAACTAAGGGACCCTTTCATGGTTTACAATGTTACACTGCAAAAGTTCATGAATTCAACAAAATCACGTGTGAATTCAACAGAAAATCTAATGGGGTGTGACATGAAGTAAATAGAAAACTTCAATGTGTATGAGAAAGAAAATGTTTGTAGAGTGCTCAACAAAATCAAATTGAAGCCATATAACTTGTAATTTTATGCAATAGAAATATCATAAAGGGATGGAAACCAAAAAGTTTTGGAGAAGCATGAATATAAGCAACTGTATGGTCCAACATAGTCTATATGTATGTATTGATAGTAAATTTAAATAAAAAATTCAAATATTGAAGGAAAATAACTAACAGAAGAAAAGTAGCAATACTCATCGACCTAAAAAGGTTATGTATAGTCTATATGGTCCTTTGGGTGGAGCCATTTCATAGTTTGAATCTTTCATTCGTGAAGAATGTGTATTCTCTCATGTACATTAATGAAATATAAGATGCATTTCTTTAAAAAATCAAGGATATGCAAGACCTTGAACAACTAAATGGATTTGCATTGTAGATCCTTTTTCATTGCATGCTCAGTCTCTGAACATGTGCCTGTGATTATGCCAAGATCAAATTATGGCACAATAATGAGCACCTGGAACAAAGAAACTTATACTACCAAATGCAAATTCCCTTGCACTGTCCACGAAACTCATAGGTTTCTCAAAAATTGTTGTCAAGTCTTCATCCCCATTTAAGGTATGTTCATCTTCTTATTGCAGAAACATAATATAATTTCAACAATATTTGCATCGATTTTATGGCCAACCCTATTTTGTTATGTCCTACTTCTTGAATTTTCATATGGCTCATTCTTCACTCCATTGTTTCGACTTCTATCCCCTTTTTTCTTTTCACAGTTCATCTACAAGTAGTATAAAGTAATAGCTTATCTGCAAGTCAAAATACATTGATTTAAAGCACAAAAAGAAAATAGTATTGTTGGAATATCAAATTGAAGAAAACATGATTGTAAGTAGACTCCCTCAAGGTATTTGTAATACCTCCCATGAGATGATAAGAATTAATATTTGATAAATGTAACAACCTCCTCGTTACGACAACAACTCTGGTAACAGGTGAAATTTTTTTTTTTTCTTTTTGGTTTAAGGTGTGTGCACGCGTGTAGAAAGGAAATAGACACACTTGACTCTACGTCGCCACCCGACGACTAACAAGATGCAACCACGATGATCACAACAAGAAGACACAAGGCGCACAACAAGTAACTGCAAGCATTAACGACCATAGACATCAGGAAGAATCCATAATAGTATATTTTACTATTTCTGCACAGGAAAGTAGGGTGTTTAATCTTAGTCCTTTGCTCTGGAGAGAGAGAAGGTCAGATAAGCTCCTGGCCGACTGCTCAGGCAGAAACTAGTAATCTCCGTCAGGTGTGTCGCAAGAGTGGAACCCTACCTTTAAAGGGCCCAAGACTCTTGATACGGCACTAGATTCTTTACACAGAATAATCACACACCCAGACTTATATACTAAGGCTGCATGGAGGTGTCTACATCCCGCCCGACACAAGCAATCCAATCGACAAATTATTACAACCCAGTGCAACAAAATATGAAGGAGCAACCACGTCTTCTACGGAAGGCGCAAGACAAGGACTTCGACAACGACCAAACAAAGTTAAGACAAGGTCTTTCCTATGACTCAAAGGCATTTAACACTGGCCCAAAACTCCAATTGAACTCCATTAATAGACGAGATACCCAGTCCAACTGTATAAGAATGTAAATTTAAGTAAGTGCAGATTCCCCAATTACAAAATCTTAGTAATTCAAGGTACTTGGTTCAAGGACCTTACATCTTATGCGTCATTAATAACGATAAAATTTCAACGCATTACAATGAATAACAATGTCCCTTATCTTCATAATCCCATAACCTTGCATTTTAATTAACAATAACATTAATATCATGTCACCAACACTAACATCGTATTCTTATTTTATTATGCCATAACATTCTTCCTTTACCTATTGCAAGACCATAAAATATAGTGAGGATACAGTCACACCTTCCTACCCCAATTATGTTATTCTTTAATATAAATCTCCATATCAGTACCATGACATAACAATAACGCTAATTCAAATGGCCCTAAAAATGCAATAAATAACTTTTAAATTCATTCTATGCTATCTCATACGAACATTGCATACCACCACTAGAATAAAATAAGTCACTCCATCTAACTTAAGGTTTTTAAAATAAAGGAGACTAGCTAATAGCAGATTTCCTTTTCTACTAGATCCCTCAATCCTATGTCTAAGTCCCTACTCCCTATGCCTAAGCATGAGTATAAATCCTAATCCTATTCCTGAACATAAGACTTTGAAAACTCAACACTAAGCCCCATGTCTAAATCCTAAACCCAATCCTCTCATAGTATTTCTTTATATAATATGAGAACAACTCTTTAAACTAATTCCCATTGTAGCAATAAACATGTATATATCCTTAAGAAAACCTTTGTTTAATATCAATAAAAACACACATCCATTATGTCATCTAAAGTTAAAGAAAACCACATGATTTTAATGGATTATTTTAAACATAAGGTGAGTGCATACTCCATAATAAACTTGGTGTGTAGCTATTCAAGTTAAAGAGAATATACATAACATAATGCGATATTGAAAATGACAATGCACGCACCAAGGAAAAGGCAGAAGGCATCTATTATTTTGATAAACTAATTAAGGAAAAACATCTAAAAACCCAACGAGTAAAGGGCTTAAAACCAGGATAACAGAAATAATTAAAAAGTAATAACCCTTCAGTTTTGGGGTGATTTATTTCTTGGCGTGCTTGAAAAGGTAATAATTAGGTTTTACATAACAGCTGATAAAAACTAAATTGAGCAGGAGACGAGCCGTAGTGGTTATTGACCTGTAACATTCAATAAGCGTCATCTTGTGGGAGAACAATATCTTAACCATGTAATCTTAATTTATTTGTTTATTTTAAAATTAAATTGACATATGACCATAAACGGAATATCATGCAGTTATGATCCAGAATCAAATTATAACCCAATTCAGGAAGATTCGGTAGCAAGGGAAACGATATCTCATGCAAGTTATGACCCAAAAGTTTTAAATTAAATAAAACCATTTCCAGAAAATTTTGGCAACGTAGAAATGCTCACAGGGAAGCAGATACGTCCACGGCAATGAGAAAAACGCCCACAGTAAGGTACATACGCCCACAGCAAAAGCAAAATGCCCACGGAATAGTAAAAAAAACACCCACGGTGAAGTAAATACACCAACAGAAAATAAAAACGCCCCCGGCAGAATGTAAATACACCAACAGAGAATAAAAATTCCCTTGGCAGAAGGTAAATACACCAACAGAAGTAAATGCCCTCAGCAGAAAGTAAATACACCAACAGAAGTAAAAACGCCCTTGGCAGAAGGTAAATACACCAACAAAGATAAAACGCCCTCGGCATAAAGTAAATACACCAACAGAAATAAAAACGCAGAGAAATATTCAATTTGCGGAGACACCATTCGATTTTACATTTTCCAGAACACATAAAATGATTTTACATTGCCAGAACGATTTACAAAAATGATTTTACATTTTCCAAATCACCTAAAATGATTTTACATTTTCTAGAACGATTTACAAATGATTTTACATTTTCCAGAATACCAAGATAACAAACTCAGACAAGAACCCATTGAGTTATCCTATGGCCCGAATACAATGATAAAACAAGTCATTCTACCCTTCCATTAATAAGCAGACCCACATAAACCCTAACACATTCTACCATAAAAATATGAAAAGCATACTTGTGCCCCTTCGCCCCCT
>JZKD02S1856327.1:381542-392075 GCA_000966675.3 Picea glauca | reverse complement strand
TTTGAACTGGACGACAATTGTTTAGGGGTGTCATTTTAAGAATTTATTAAGGCGTTATTGTCTTAGGGCTATTTAGGATTGTTTCCTTCATCCATATCAATGTGATGTGCCCTTCAGGACGCACCACGTGCTCCAAGGGTGCCACTCGCCTCGTTCATTTCCTTTGCGCGACGTGCCCTTCAGGATGCACCACGTGCTCCAAGGGTGACACTCGCTTCTTGTGTTTCTTTTGTGCGACGTGCCCTTCAGGATGCACCACGTGCTCCAAGGGTTCCACTCGCCAACTGGATTGATTGGTAGACATCTATAACCCCTAGAGTCAACACTCCGCCAGGTGAACCTATGGGAGACTAAGGGCTCTAAGGAATAAGGCCCCCGCCTTATTGCACGCCCCTTAGAAACATTGTGAGCGACTGTCACATTCTGCCCTCACGGCATCGTGGATCCTCTCGAACTAGGTAATCGTTAACCTACAGTTCGAGCCACGGCGGGAGTGCTAGTAGGCGGTGGCAGGGCTGTTGTCCACCCCTCTCCCTCAACCTCTCTGGAAATCATTTGTGGCCCCTTTACTCCATATGTGAGTCTAGTCGGCAAGCTATCGTCAGCCTGCATCATCGAAAATCATGTCAGAACATGTCAACATCAAATCAAAAAATCAATGAAATATCACAGTAAATAAATCAACCCAAATAGCACACTCCCTGACTCAATCTGGAGTCCAAGGTGTTCCACCGATGCCTCGGCATCCTCAAGGTCAAAAACCCTACACACTCAATAAAACTGAGTCAATAGCACCTGTCTACATCAAATAGTAAAACATCATGTCGTCTTTCAATCGCATCATAATCAAGTATAAATGGTTTAACGTCATAAAAGTCCAGATCACTTGCGAGCAAGTGTCCTCAAAGAATAAGTTTTCTCAGTGCGCCAGAGCGGGATGTTACAATAAACTAAACACATGCATTAAGTGCAAACAAAATTTTCTACTTTCAAAGATTAAATATCCTACAACATACTCAAAACTCTTTTACATTTTTCCAATGCTAAATATTTAAAATTTTAATCCAAATATATGAATCTAAACAAGATGATAAAATAAATAAGAAGTTAACTTTACTATTTAAATAGGAACATAACAAAATATACCAAGTAAAATACCTCCTCCATAGTATGTTGAAGATTACCATTTGCAATGTAGTCCTGCCACTAGTAGGAATATGCCTTGAAGCATTTCCTCTTTCCACTTGCCCAGAGGGAAACAACGAAATCCTCCCAGCCAACTAGGAGCCTAGAAAAGGTTTCTTGGTTCTCCATGTGCATGACTCCAAGAACAAAAAACCACATGCTCTAACAAGACTATCACAAGAATTATATCTTCCAATAATTGTCCAACCTCTCCACCCCCTCAAACCTCTCAACCTCATCTCCTATTTATCAAGTTTACATTTTCCATTCCCCAAGTCTCTTCAACCACCCTCATTAATAGCCATCAACCTCCCTTGTTTAGATTTTTGGGAAAAGTTTAAAATAAAACTAAAATATAAAAGACTTTGCATAAAACAACAATAAATAAAATGCAAAGTATTTCTTCTCATGCTAGCTAATAAACGCAATTTGACAATTTTTCCCAAAATGTACATGACAACCCACCATGCTCATTTAATTCATCATACCAACCATCAACCAAATTCAAAGAAGGTATTTAATGCTTCTAGATATTTTTGTATGCAATATAATTTACATAGTTATTAAACCATTCGATTAAATAGTTAGTAATCTAATTTAATAATTAATACATTAATTAATTGTACTAGTGTACATATGTAGGGTATGTGTGCATAGCTAGCGGACACATATATGATGCATGTACTAACGATAAAAAAAAACACTTCCTCTAGTGCATTGTTCTTGTATGATCACACCAATGCATGAGGGACAAAAGATCGAGTAATTGCATCATTTAATAATCTTAATGAAAAAAATTACAATAATTTGTCAATAACTCATTATCACACTCAAAATATCGAAAGGGAATCAAAAGAGGGTTTTAAACATGGTAGGAACCAAGTGAGTAAAAAATAGTGGCACATATAATCCCTAATAAATGTTCTCAACTATCATCGAAGAATTTTTCCTTCCTAACCTACTTTCATCTTCCATCATATCATTTCATCTACTGGACTAAGTTGGAGCATCAATTATATTGACATAACTCCAGATAGAACCCATAAGAAGAAGTGGCATACATCTCGACCAAGCTTCCCCAGCAGGCAACTAGTAGTCTCCATCACGAGTCTAGGGGAGCGTGAATTCACACAGCCCTCCCATGACTCTAAGTTTTGGACGATAAATGATGGGAAATACATCCACCCCTTCTCATAGAACTAGGTTCAACACCCTACATCAAGTCATACTATGCAACTATTGTTCTTAGAGTTACATCATCTAACAACCACTATGGGCAAGTTGCACGTCCTGTCAAAACCATACTTACCACATATCATAGCGATATTTGAAATCATAAGTACAACTTATAGCATATGCTACCTTTTTTATGTCTACAACATCCAAGTTACCCCAACACTACAATCATTTGGCTATTGCATAGCTTGTCGACCTATAGGTTAGTTCACCAATACTCATATCCATGCAAACACATCACATATTTCATATGATCATGCGTATTTGTATTGACATTCAATTAAGAAATGTATGCTTATTTACAACATGCTTCACATCAATTATACGTCCACAACAAAATTTTACACTAGTATCCACTGTACTAAAATTCCACATTCAAATTTGCATGTTTAACCAAATCACATAACCATCGTCATCATGAACATATAAAAATAAAAATAATGTAATGCAACGCATAAATAGTTCTAGATGCACACATATCACATGTCTATATCAACATTATTGAGTCTAAATATTTGCTAAGCAATGAATTACTAAGATGAGAAAAAACAAAGTCCTAACTACCTAAGGTCAAAATATGGGGCATTACAGTATCTCAGCTCACAAAGTTAAGTGGAACTGTATTGGTTTATAAGCATAGTCCTACACCACAACCAAACAAGAACCTTGTGTGTGCTACTCATCATCTATCCAAACAATGTTCATTATCAACAAAATAAGGTTGAGGATCAAACAATATTCATTAATCAACAAAATAAGGTTGGAGGTCATGGAAATATAAGAACAAAACAGAATAGATTAAAAAAATAGATGTTTATAGTAATTCATAAATAGAATTCAATCCAGATGCATTAGGGAAACATGAAATACACATAAATTTGCTTCTTCATTGGAACCCACTTTTGGAGCAAGACTAATTTATTGTATTGTACATAGACATCTAACCTAAAATAGGTCTACATCAATCAAGACCAAAACAATAGGCCCAAAGTGCCTTACCGTCAAAGTTAACAAAAATAAAGAAAGGGCTTCTCCACTTCGATCAAGAACTCTTCAACGGAGGCTCTACTGATTCACAGGTGACTACCTACGCCTCCAACCAAATCGCCTTGTTCTTGGACTTTGATGCGACTATGGTTAATATGTGAACATCAAACCTTTAATGGGCACCAGTGGACAGATCATAAATAATTGCAGGAAACCTAACTAAGTGGGGACTTAGTCGTTGTATATCGATCTATTATTACCTTTATTGCATTGTTTTTAACTGCAAGTCTTTGATCGCTTCCTATTCCATGGATCACACATGGATATCCTTGATTTTTTAAAGAAATGGATCTTATATACTTGATTTTTTAAACCTTCACAAAAGTATACAAGAAAACTTATAAGATTGTCAATACAATAAATTCAAATTTATATACATATTTTCTCCAACGAAAACTAAGAGCATCTCTAGTTTATAACAGTGTACATGAAGCAAATAAGAATTTTGTATCGTTACAGTACAATCAAGGGATTTGAACTTTTGTTATTTCATTCTAATAGTCTGATTTGGAAAAATAATGTATGGGTTTCTAATACGAGGATTAAGTGAAGCAATTTCTTGCCATTTTTATCCCATGTCATGAACCCTCAAATATGTGCTCTAAATAGTTTCACTCGGCTTAACAACATTGGTCATAGATACAAATAATAAAAAAAATTATACCTAGGACGGTCGAGATGGGTTCACCTTCCACCATGCTCAAAGAAAATATGTGCTTCTGATCTTGCACTAGAGACTCAGGTAAGCAACTAAAATATCATATTGATGTATAATCGAAGAGTATATTGCGGTCAATTCCACAGCCTATATACTGGTATCACACTAATCAATTTAATTAAATTAAACTAAATTTAAATAAATTTAAATAAAACGTGATGAAATAAAACTAAAATTAAATAACCTGCATGTGGAGTTATACACCAAGCATTTATCATCCACATATGTTTGTAGATGTTAGTTATCAATGATAATTTATACAACGAATGCCACTTGCATTTCATAACCAAGATTCTTCCTCACAACTACATGTCCTGTCATGAAACCATGTGGTGGGGGGATTTAGTGGATGTATGGGAAATGTAGCCATTTCAGCTACCTAGCATGCATGCCTTAAGATGAAAATAGGTGTTGAATCTCCAAAGAAGGCACCCCCCTTTAAGGATCCCTTTGGCAAGGAGTTGTTGGAGTCTATTTTCCCATGTGTCGTAGACCCTGTGGGATCATACTAACATTTGAAAATCCATGGCATTCTCGACTGGCCTGCAACCTGTTTTCCTCTCATCTGGGAAACCTTCAACCTTCTTCTCCACCTTTTTGAAATATTGTGTTGTTTTCTAGTTTGTGGGAGCTTATCAAAACTAGTTGAGGAGGGTTCAAATTGAAACTAAAAATCCCCCTTGTGTCGAGTCGACCACTAAGCTCAATCTTACGCTATAGGATATTCATAAACTGTTTCTATAGGAGATTCATACAATGCTGCAACAACTCACAAGAAAAGGTAATTCTGACTAATCATGAGAAACTCATGTGACCTACGACTGAAGCCATGAAGGAAATAAGGAACCTTATCTCATTCACCACTATGTGCTCTATAACATGTTGCTCTCATGTTGATTGGGTGCATAATATGGTCCACATAGTGGCATAGCTTCAAGAGTTATTGGTCCTAAAAATGCATTCCATCTATTACCCCTTTTAGGAATCGGATGGAGTAATGAAGGTTGTGGCTATGATAGAAAGAACAACTAATGCTTATCGACCAAGACAGGCTCTCTTCCCCTCCCAAAAGAATGAAAACCTGCCTGTGGGATTTACATGACCTAATGGAAAGGGACCAATGCCCTTTATTATTCAAGTTATTTGCATTTCCAAGTGAATCTTGGGTAGGAGAGTGGGGATTTTATTGGTCGATCTACTTTCCTGGGTATAGTTTTGTCCGCCCCCCCTATCAATATACAAATGAAGCTCAAGCGCATAGCCAAAAATAGTTGCAGCCACACATTCTGCAGTTAGTTCCTAGATGAACCCGAGCATTCTCATTTGTTGGGATGCCAACAAGGAGGATATTCAATTTAAAATGCATTTGTTAGGTACCTTCCCAATCAAATAAATATGCAACTCATGTTTCAGCACGTTTTCCATAGTCTTTCGGCAAGTGTTTGAGGATCATTTGTAGCGAGAGTATGATTTTGGCTTGATTGGGGAGGAAAAGCATAAGTAATAAGGTAAGAAGTTCTTCAGTTTCAATTGTTATTAGGAGAGCCTACGACATTGGTGCCACCTAGGGATATTCAATGATCAAGGATCCCATGCGGGTTGCCTTTTAGCGACTACTCATGGACCTTACTGAATGTATGATCCAGGTTGTTCCCCTCTCTTGACTCTTGACCCGGCTCTCGATCCAAAAGGTATGTTGCAGACTCAAATGGAAGAGATACATACTCATATGCTTGCTTTGATGTTGGTGGATCAACAAATTTCACTCGAATTCCAATATTGTTCATTACATTACATCAGTTGTGGGAATTTAGTTCAAGTAGTTCAGGATACAATTAGATCCAGGCATTTTCACCTTGTTTGTTTCAGCATTCCATTTATTTAAAGGGTTAGTTGATTCTTCTTACAGGTTATGTTGTTACTTCTCTTACCTCTCTCGTTGCTAGTGGGATTGTTATTCAATTTGTATGTGATTATAGATTTGGAACTGATGGCCTAGAATCTAGATCTATCTAGGGTGGTTGTTCCTGCGGGATACAATCAATAAAAAAAATCTATTTGGTAGCTCATTCCAAGCCATGATTTGGAATAACATGGCAGCACTGGAAGTGGAGAAAATAAAATATATATGCGTAAATGATAAATATCCCCCTGATGTCGATGATTGTAAAGTGGTTGTGGCGGTCTAACTACCAAGACAATTGTGCTTCAAGTCCAACCAACAAGTAAATAGCATTTATCGATTGATTTTTAGCACCAAGATCCTAGTTGGTGCACAGTATTTTCGAGCCTTCTATTCTAAAAAGGTTGGGCATTCCCTTCCTTGTTTCTATTTGTGCTTGATCCTTCTTGATATTCACACTTTTAGTACCTCCAACATTGCATTGTGTGTGCAAATCAATCTTGCATTGTGTGTCCGGGAGGACCTTACAGAGAGTTTGAATAAGGAAAGAAGGAACTTATCACCTGCAAAGAGAGCTTACAGCTTCAAATGCTAAGATGAAGTGTTATCTAAGTTGAAGTCATAGCGATGAAATGAAGTTCAAATGCTAAGATGAAGTGATAGCTAAGTTGAGGTCATAACGATGCAATGAAGTTCAAATGCTAAGATGAGTGATAACTATGCAATGAAGAGAGGAAAATGTGGTGACTTCTTCACCATAATGCATACATAGACTGGTGAGGCAGTGCATCACACATATTGATTTGTCAGATTTTCCAAGCGATATGATGCATTGTCGTCGTCTTCAAAAAAATTAAAAAAATTAAAAAAATCTTCGTCTTCAGAAAAATCATTTCAAAAAGAATCAATAAAGTTTCTTGGACGGATCAAACCAATGAAGTTATAATAAACTAACTTAGGTTATATAACATATGAAAAAATTCATTTTAGATTCAATGAAGTTATAATAGAGTGAAAATATTACCTTATCTATTAAGCTCGGCAATAAGACATCTATCTTGTTAGCCAATAGCGTGTTTGATAAAATCAATTTGAATATTATAAAAAAAATAATGTTTCTCCTATGTACAAGTTTGTAAAGTATAAAAATATTTATGGTCAAACGCAAAGTAATCGATGGTCAATGCCTAATCGAATGTTATAGTCCCTAGATTGCCTTCAGCAAGGACTAATAACAAGAAATAGTAAAAGCAATTTTGCAAAGCAATTGTCATCAATGTCAACATGATCAATCATGTCGAATTGAATGTATAGTAGTAGTATTGAGTAGATTTTTCTAGAAAGGAAGACCAAATATGCAACATATCAAACACAACACGTGACAGAAAAATCAAGAGAATGTTATTAAGACTATTATTGGACACACGACTAAAGAAGATAAGATAACAAAATCATTTGAGACATTAAATATCGAGGAAGGAAATGTAATGAATGGAACAAATGCTTATATTTACATGAGATACACTAATGTTGTTACATTGTATTCAACATTGAATAATATATTCACTATTGATAAGTTAGATACTTCACCTAAATTGGTAGTCACAAACAAAGCATTTATTCTCAAATCCTTGATCATAGGTAACTAAATAGTTTGATCAATATATTCAAATCTTTAATCAGAAGTAAGTAGTTATTCAAAAGGAGATACAAAAAAGACAAATATGTTAGCCACTTTTATTAGTATTCTAGGATTAGAGTATTGGAAAATATATTACCTATATTAGCTATTTTTATTAGTATTTTATGATTAGAGCAATTTTTCTTATGTAGAATTATTTTTGTATTCCATGGAATTGGTAATTAGGGAAATCCCATACTCGCGTGACACGGGGTCAAATCCCATTGCTACCACTATAACCTCTAAGCATACCACACAAGGCTAGTTGAGGTTTGAACCAACGACATCACAGGGAATGCCTTAACAGTGCACTCTATCACCAATCGATCAACACCCTAGGGCGCTTATGTAGAAAAATATTGAAAATCACTAATTCCACATTTTATCTAAAATTTAGAAAGAGAAAATGCACCTTCTTCATAATTGCATGCATATACAAGAATCTGTTTTGAAATTATTAGGAAAATGAATCATTATTTCTATTACTAGTCAAGTAATGGAGCATTAATCACTTAGAAAGGCATTCAAAAACACAACTTTGACCTTTCCATGTCAACTTACCTAGATATCAATTCCTAGAAATTGGATTTGTAATCAAATGAAATAGAATGTATTGTGTCACTTTCTACAACCTAGTATGAGGGAGATGTAACCCAGTATGAGGGAGATGTGTAATTCCTTCTGTGCTCAACATGGAGTTGACACGATATATTTTTTTCCAAGGAAACCCTATCGGAAAACCCTCCAAGTACTTCCCCATGATCCATACATGGTAAAAGTGGAAAACCCTTGGAGTTTTCCCCATGATCCATGGATGGTAAAGGAGGTAATTCGTCAACCCCTTTTATAGGAGAGATGTATAATTCCTTCAATATTTAATACAGAGTTGACATTTGTCATTTAAAAAAAAAAAAAAAAAAATTAACCATGGAAATAGGTAAGTGGGTTGTCACTATATACCAATAACTTGTGAGGTGTCACGAAGCCCACCAGAGTGGACCTCTATCCCAGGGTTCGGCCTTATCAGAAGGGGCCAACATGTCCACTTTGATGAAATTGAACCCCAATGGGGAGGATAATAAACATACTACCACCCAAGCTATGAACCTGGGATATTAAAAAAATATTGATAACAAAAAAAATATTTCAACCTGGGTCATACAAGAAATTTTGTATCCCCTTTGAATTTGAACATGTGACCTCATAAGTAATTGAAAGTTAAAAAAAATATCTTATATCATCAATAAGTGTTTTTTACAGATCACTATGAAGGAGATGTGGAATTCACACCTGGTATTTAAAATATCAATAATAAAAAATTATTACAATATTAGTCATAAATAAAATATTTCAATATCTATGTTAAATAAAATAATTTTGTATTAACTTTATATATACAATGTAAGAGAAAAAAATATAAAATAATAAAAATTAATGTAAATATTTGAAAACACATATATTTCGATGCAAATAAGAAAGGAAAGATCCATACTACATAGTGATAAAAAAAATTCCACCATAACTTCCAACTAAGACAGAAACAAGGTTGTGTGGCAGCGTAGTCCCTACTGGGTTGAATTGGGATAGGAAAAAGTAGCGGAGGCAGATGGAAACTACAGCGGAGATGTGGCAAGCAGCATGAAGCATAGGTGGTACCCATGCAGTAAATGACACGTGGCCTCTAGAGCTCCATTTATTTTTTGAAAGTATATAACAAAATACAATTTGTGCATAGTGGAAGATAAAAATTTACAACGACACAAATATGAAAGGAGATAAAAAGCATTTTAGTTTGAAATATATTAAATAAGTTACATGTTCTTGGAAATTTAAATGCATTTCTCATATAGACTAGTGAAAGATAAAAATGTATGAGGACATAAATATAAAAGGAGATAAAAAATAGTTGTATTTGAAATATATCAAAAAATAAAATTATGTTACATATTCCTGGAAATTTTCAATGCGTTTGTCATATAGACTGGGATTGGGGCTCCTGTGGACCATAAGAGAAATATGTACAAGAAATAGGACTGTAGAAATAAGAAGTGGGTGATGGTAGAGTGCAATACCTGGAAAAAAAAAATTGAAAGGTATCAATCTTTGGCTAGGCATTTCTATTTAAAAAAGTGGAATAATTCACTAGTACATATTGTAAAAATTCCGACGTTTTATTTGCAGCGTTATGGACAAAATTGTCCATATTGTCGCAAAATAGAGGAAATTCAAAAAAAAAAAATCATGTTGCCCGATAACGTCGGTGTTGCCACGCTGACGTCTCTCTTGCCACGTTAACGTCTCTCTTGCCATGTTTTCCAATGGAACGTCTCTCTTGCCATGTTTTCCACTGGAACGTCTCTCTTGCCACGTTTGTGAAGATATATGTCACAATTGCGATGTTTTGGAAACTAGGTTTTCCCATCCAATGGTCACCTTAGTATGTTCACCAAGTCAAAATACCAATGGTCACTTAGGACTTTTTTACGTCGGAATTGCGACGTTACAAAATCTATAAATACGTTGCATTTGACGACAAGTTTGTTATAATAACGACGCTTGAAAAAGGGTTTGTGGGTCTTCTCGGCGAACAAAAAATAGATATTTGTTTCAGTATAAGTCTGTGGGGACGAATGTCAGAAAACATTAGCGTTGAATGGGTTCAGTTTCATTCAGCATGCCATCTTCAAAATCTTACTTCTTGATCTTGTTTGCATCATAACTTTTCACCATAATATTGATCATTTCTCATTTAAATATTTCACA
>JZKD02S1856327.1:340772-357284 GCA_000966675.3 Picea glauca | reverse complement strand
GATCCTGTACTATGTCTGCTCGCAACTCTATTACAAATGTTGCTTGGGTTGTGTGAAAGATCCTTTCTCTAACATCCCTTTTCTTTGTTATATTTTTGAAGAGCATAAGTGGAAATTTCACTTTATGCAATTGTTGTTCGATTGACAAAAACAAATTTGAATAGGTATCGAACAATTGTAGCTGCAACATGGAACAATGCAATATTTGTGTAACTTAATTGAGATACATGCATGTGCAAAAGTAAAGGACAAAACTGGATATGGAGAATGGTACCATTGCCTTGTCGTTGTCTGACTCTCCATCTTTTATATGCAAAATGTGTTGCAAGCCAAGTTTTCTCACCAGTGTGACAGCTACGCCAATGGTTCTGATTGGGTAAATGTCATTGCTCTATGCAAGTTGGTTGATAGTTGCATTTGGGACAAAACGATATTTTGAACAAACCGTGGGAATTTTTTCCACAATATTTCTTTCATTGAGCAAAATAATCCGATCACAATCACCACGGTCATATATTGTTTTGGGCAATATATTAAAATTTGTAATGGATATCCCATTACCTGACAATATCTTTTCTGCGTGTTTCTGGACAAGTTGTGTAGGAATAGTCAATGTGACTGTCATCATGGCCTCATTGTCTACCATGTCAGCATGCATAATGGATCTAGTTTTCTTGGCCTTATCCAAGTAGGTGATATAGACGACCATTATGTCCCCGATGAACACTTGTCTAGTTCGATGGTTGTTCAAGCCCTCTATTGATAGTACTTTGGGTGTTACAAGTCTAGACCCGGTGACAATTTTTGAACAGGAAAAGTAAATTCAATGGTAGTGTGCATTATTTTTTTGTTTTCTTTTTTCCCTGGCATAAATTTATGAGTAGACGCATAGTTTCAATGAATTGTGGAGCCAGAGTTTTGCAACCACACCTCTTATTCTACGGTGCCTACGCTATGTTCGGTGTCTCGCTTGTACTTGTTGATACTTCTTGTGAACTGCAAAGCATGTATTGCAGATGACATCAGCATATTCACCATGCCATAGATGAATAAATAGTTGAGGATATTTTTTTGGTAAACATACTAGGAACATAATGTATGCATCTTTACCTTTGGCCTTGTTGGTCTGCTAATGTCTGGGATGATTGACTGCTCATGGCCATGTCACTAGTCCAACTTTTTCTGATGCAAGCATGTGTAGATGAACATCAGAAGGACTAAACAAGCATATGCATTATATATTGTCCATAATAGTTCTTAATGTCACATGTAGGGTAGAAGGAGATGGAATACGAAATACGGTGTCAAGAGATACTCAGGAAACATGAGGACCCGGGGGTCAAATTGTATGCCTCTGATTTTTTTGACTAGAAAAATGTGTAACAGTAAATAGGGCATGATAGTGGGGCGCGATGGCCAATCTGCATATCACAGAACCCTGGAAGCCAAGGGAGCGATATTGAACCCACCAACCCGGCACCCACAATCGACAAAGTGGGTAAGTATGGAATAAGGTATAAGCGTGACCATAAATGTGAACCCATGAGTCCGCCAACCCGCGCACCAAGGCATTTTCAAAAAGAACACTAAGCATAGCAATTAGAAAGCAGAAGGGATAATAGAAAATGGAAAAAGTAGAAATGGGGAGGGCACAAAGGCCCATTGTTGCCAAGTCATTGTTTTCTAGTCTAATATTATATTCCCCCACCTTCTTTGTATATTTAATTTACTAGCACAGTTGGTATACCTTTTCGAAGATTGTACCACAGAACCCTCTGTTGTTGCATAGAAGAATTCATCTTCTTGTCCAACCAACCTGTTTCTTTCAAGGTAGCAATGTCAAATATACAATGGACATGAAGGCAAGTTAGTATGAAGAAAGACACATAAAATAAAGGAAAGTAGTTATATTTATTTCAATGTAACAGCAAACAGAATACAATTCACATGAGAATAAGCAGAAAGATACATAGCATATACATAGAGGTAAGAAAAAACAATTTAAAAACAAACAAACAAACAAACAAAAAGGTGCAAAGCAGTGGAACAAGCACAACAAATACACAGACAATAACTGAAATACTCAACACTGGAATATGAAATAAGAATATAGATATGCACCTCTGTAACTCCTCGTCTACATTCGCACAAAAGAGTCCATCGTCCTCTCCTGACATTTTGTTTGTTTAAATGTATCAATGTAGGAAAAATACAATGGACATCAAGGAAGTTAGCATGCAGGAAGACATCTAATGAAGATAAGTTATTATGTAGGAAGGCACGCAACATCTACATACAATAAACTAGGCGAACACACATACAGACAATAAATGAAATACAAAACAACCGAATATGAAATAACAGTACAAGCATGTACCTTTGTATCTCCTCTTCCACCGTTGTAGTCAAGACTTCGTCGTTTTCTCCACCTATTCTGTTTGTTTGAATGTGGGAATGCACAAAACACAATGAAGATGAATGGAAGTCAGTATGCACCGGGGAACAAGTAATATGTACATACAGTAAATGAGAATCAACGAATAGAATAAAAGATAGGCAGAAACATGAACCTTTGCTTTTCTCCATCCATGGTTGTAAATATATAAATTTTTTCCCTGCCCAAAATATATTACAAGCCACAAAATATTAAGGAAGTGCATCGCCATAGCTAAACGATTTTGGTTTTTCGTGGCAAAATATCCAAATATGCTTCCAGACATGGAAATATAATTTTGCACTTTCTTTGTTGTACATATCATATCTCATGTACAAGACAAATTGCATCATGTTCACACCAGTCTTTGTAAAGGATAAAGAACATGTATTGTGATATGGGCACATTCCACCATACATGATTTATCAGTGTAGCTTGCACGTGTTTTATTTTAACAAAAAAACAGCAGATATTGCAATTGTACATGTAGTTGTCCAATTATTTTTTATGCCATTATTTTCTATCATGTCAACACTGAAGTATCAGCAAAATTTTACAGCAGAATAGATCTCGACCTCGCCAGAGGTGACAAATAACACAACCGCGTGTCCACTCGTGGGTGCAGGGTCTGAACAGTGTAAAGCGCCCAAAAAATAATAATAATAACAACAACAACAAAAAAACTCCAAGTGTCGACACAGGACCCCAACCCTGCAAAGTCGAAGTAAACAACAGAAAACAACAAGCACCAAACCAGCGAGAAAGCATGAACATGCCCAACTACAGCCCCAAGGCCCCAAAATCGTAAACTTAAGCCAAACAAAAACAACCAGCAACCGACGAACCAACGAACCAGTGAACAAGCAACAACCATTGAACCAGTAAACAACATATGTATCTCCAACGATTACGAAACTACAGCCGAAGCACATAAGGAACCAGAAACATATGACGAGCATGCCAATAGAAATAAGCAAAAATTATTACTTGCAAACTACAAACACTGAACAGCAAAGAAGGAATAGAAAATGAAATTATGGCATGGAAACTTACTCTTAAATGATGAAAGACAGAAGCGCAGGTCGAATTGTGAACCAAACAACAACAACAAGCAGCAACCGACGAACCAACGAAGAAGAAGCACCCATCGAACCAGTAAACAATGTATGTAGCTTCAACCATGACGAAACTGCATTCTAAGCCTAGAAGAAGTGTGAAACATACAATGCCTATTCAACTGGCAGTGGGCAACAATATTGCCCAAATTCACTGCAAAATTGTATGGAAAATTTCGAGGAAAAATGTACTCCAAGAAGCCTATTTAGATAAACATTTAAGGTTGTCAGGTTGTGTAAGGGCCTCGTGGTATGCAAACATTTAAGTTTTCGATCATGTTTGAGGACCTCATGTCATGTAAACATTTAAGTTGTCAGGCCTATTCAAGCACCTCAAAAAAAGTGCCAATACATTTCAATACAAATACAAAGGAGTAATAATAATAATAGCACAAATAACAAAATAAATCACAATAGAAGGTTATAAACTTTGGAATTATCGATCTCTATAAACCTTGGATATCTAAACATTTCAATATGATTAGTACAAATAAAAAATGTATTGTACATGATAAAACTTTGGATATGGCAACATGTAATTCATTGGGAATAGCAAAGCTAGCAATAAGACTTCAAATCTATCATCCAATCATATCATAACATATATAGTTTTTTGTATTATATAAAAAATAATGCTTTTAGTTCTCTATGTCAAACATTGGAAAGTATGCAAAAATTTGTAGTCAAACGACAAACTAATATAAAGTCAACAATTATCCATCGCTATAGTCCCTCTACGCCTTCGGCAAGGACTAATAATAGTTATTGATGGAGATTCCAATCAGAGGGATTGGAAAAAGTGAAAAAATGTACATATATTAACACGTGCTTTGGATTTCACGATCAGAGTACAACGTCTGTCCCTCCCAATTTAATTAGTTTGCCTTTTCACATTCATACAACCAGTAGCTGCAAAATTTGCAAAATTTGATGCAAATTACAAAGAAAGTAGTTAAAACATAAACGATTACAACATATAGCTGCAAAATTAGACACAAATTAGAAAGAAAATAGTTAAAACATAAACAATTACAACATATGAAAGTGTAAAATATAATGTTTAAAACTAGTTACGGTTTGTTTTCACAGAATCATTGGAGACTTACACGTCAATTGCCTCAGTCAAATTTGAGTACACTGACAAAAAGCAAAAAAACATGATTGGTTAGCCCATATCCATATATGGGTTATAATTAGAAACGAAAAATAAATTTTGATCAACAATAGTGATTTAAGTAAAGAGGAGAGTAGTTAATAACATGAGGATTTACTATTTACTCTTTTCATATTTCTATGGTGAGAGATTTCTGTAAGTTCTTACAAATTTTCTACAGTAGAAGTCATAATAAGATCGATGTTTTGAAGTAATAATAAGATGTTTTAAATCGTAACTTGGATTCATTTCCAGGACCATGAATGGAAAGGTCCTTAAAGTTAGAATTCAAAACATAGATCTTATGGGTTCCACTTCACTGTGGAAAATCCAGAAAAACCTATTGAAACATGAAAACTAACTGGTGAGTTCCATGGAGTAACCAGTTGTGCGTAACCAGCTGTGCACACCACGCACGTGAGTGCTTGGTACATTTTCTTTCGATCTCTCTTACAATAATACATAAGTCATAATGGGTTTAATGGTTAATAACATGTGATTCCTCCTAAGAGGTCATAAGTTCAAATGGTTAAGAACGTGTGCTTCCTCGTAGACCCTGAACGGAGAGGGTCTCATACACCAATTTGGTGTCTGACTTGGCTGTGACCTTAAAAATAAATTATTATTATATCATGACATATTAAACATATGTACATGAATAAATTATGATGAAGTGAATTCAGTCACCCACATGACAGATTCCACGCTCTGGGGATGATTACATAATGGACAGTCAAAGACTGTTTCTAATTTTGGTTTTTTTTGCGAGCTGGTTGTTTTGAAGCAGCAGACTTCTTTCTTTTTCCCATAATAACAATAACCTGAATCGAGATTGCTTTTGGCTGGATACTTTACATTTTAAATTTTTAAACCTGAGAAACGGAACAGTGTGTATAGATTCTTAAGTAGAAAAGAACAATCAATGGCATATAAAAAATCAGAACCATGAAAATTAGTCTTAAAGTTCTACCTCTCTTTTCTTGTTAAATCAGTCTTAAAGTCATACCTCTATTTTCTTGTTATTAGTCCCAGCCAAAGCAGGACTATAGCAATGAGTTTGCTATTGATTTGACATTAATTGCTATTGATTTGACATAAATTTCCATTGACTTAAAAAAATTCCATGGGAAACCTAATGTTCTATATAAGAAATACATTTTTTTATTTTTTAATCTATAAAGTAACTTATATTTTTAAATTGGTTGAAAAGTTTGAGGTGTTATTGTAGCCTTCACGTCTTTCAAAAATTTAAATTTGCAATTCATGTATCTTGTGCAAAGTTATAAATTAAACATTGATTTATTTAATTTTTTATAAATATTACTAGATCATTAATGATAATGAGAACAGGATTGTGATCGGCAATTTGTCATACACAACATCTTCTGGAATGACCGCATGGAGCCCTAGTCCATCCTATTGAAATGCAACTAATTCTAGTAATATTTATCGAGGAATTTATACCACTGATGAGGTGGGGATCAGTACCCTGGAATATTACCTGAGCCAACTTGAGAAGACTACCACTCAGTCATGCCCGTCACTTAATTCCAGCTCCCAATTTAGTGCACCACCGATATGGGTCGGCATTGATCACTACTCTAACAAAGGATGGTATAAATTTGAGATTGCCAACGCATTTTCATATTGAAGAGGCAAAATAAATATCAATTCATGCCAATCCCATTAGTGTAGGTTGTCGATCAATGTGATTGGTTAATGATTATTTTACAGTTTGTTCTAGTTTATTAAATGTATAAAATAAATAATTTATATGGAGTTTTGAGCTCATTTATTAAATATGTTGTATACATTTTTAATGTCGTTTTAAAATATTCTTAATATAAAGGTTTTAATTTAACAAGTTACGTAGATTATTCAAATCTTTATATGAAGTCGAGTGATTTCTTATTTCTTTATGGCATCAAACGTACTTCATTTTCAATGTTTCATTGTTGACAAAATATTTACAAATGATATGTTTTTCAAGTTTTTAGTTATCTATAAAGAATTATTAGATTGATCTTGTCTCAGGTTTTTGGTTAAATGTATAAGTAATTATAGGATTATAGCAATGAGTTTGCTATTCATTTGACATTAATTGCTCTTGATTTGACATAAATTTTCATTGACTTAAAAATTTTCCATGGGAAACCTAATGTTCTACATAAGAAATACATTTTTTATTTTTAAATCTATAAAATAACTTATATTTTTAAATTGTTATTGGTTGAAAAGTTTGAGGTGTTATTGTGGCCTTCACGTCGTTCAAGAATTTAAATTGGCAACTCATGTATCTTGTGCAAAGTTATACATTAAGCATTGATTTATTTTATTTTTTATAAATATTTAAAAATATTTATTTGACATTTCATTGGTTGTTCAATTCGAAGCATTATTGTAGAGTTGACGGTGTATCTCTCGGGATTGACGCGATTATATACGTAGGCGACGTCTTTTTGTGCCCGATGCAGGTGACTACATACAATCTGCTTTAGTATCTGTCCATTGGGCGGGCCGACATCTATAATGGCCGACTCAGTGGAAATATTGTCTTGTCAGCTCTCGCAACTGAGGAATCATCAAGTGAATAATGTTCTTGCCGAAAATGATAACGGTGAGTGAAAAAAATAATTCATTTTGCTCATATTTCCAAAACAACAAACTAATCGTGAGTGAGAATTAATTTGGTTTGCTCATCTTTCCAAAAGAACAAGCGAACCATCTTTAATTTAATTCGCTTAACTAAAATACTGGAAAAATTAATTAAAGAAAAAAAGAAAAACTTTACTGGCGTAATTATATTATGTAAAAAAACTAAAATAAAATTAATCTTAACTAAGTATGTTAATTAAAGCTACTTAAGAAACTATGTAATCTTTAAAAAAGTTTTAACTAAAAAACCATTTAATCTTTGGAATAGCTTTAACTAAAAAACCATTTAATCTTTGAAAAAATTTTAACTAATTAATTATGTCAGGTATAAAATTTAAGTGAAAATGAGTGCCTTTGCAGCCTCTAGTATCTCAGTTTCTGTTGCGTTCTCTTTACCATATGCAATGTTGTCTTTGATACTGCCTGCAAATAGAGTAGGATCCTACCCTACAAGGGCTATGTGTTGTCTCAGAGACCTCAAATTAAAGCTCTCGATGTCTTTCCCATCAATGAGTAGAACCCCTTTCATCAATGAGTAGAACCCCTTTCAGCGGATCATAGAATCTCTCTATCAGTCTAATGATGGTGGACTTACCGCACCCGCTTCTCGCTCCTTCATTTTCAAATTTCGATCTTACCTGGCAAGGACTACGCTGCCATGCAGCTCTTGTTATATGTTAGCTTCATCATTCCAATAATATATATATATATATATATATATATATATATATATATATATATATATATATATACGCATTCAGAAGCATTTCTAAACCCTAATAAGTTATTATAGCCTTGAATCTTTTACCTAAATTAGATTCCAATGCAAAGATATGCATAGTTTAAAGATAGCAATGCAAACACATGTTGAGAGCCTAATCTATTTACATAGACTAAATTACAACCCTAAATCTTTTACCTGAATTAGATCATAATGCAAAGATATAGCTTAAAGATAGTTATGCATAACTTTAAAATAGCCATGCAAACACATATAAAGACCCTAAATCTTTTAACTGAATTAGATCATAATGCAAAGATATAGCTTAAAGATAGTCATGCATAACTTTAAAATATCCATGCAAACACATATAAAGACATGCATGACTTATAAATATACATGCATGACTTATAAATATGAAAAAAAATATCACCTCTTCCAATTTTTAGTAGTCAACTTTAAGTAGTAACTGATTTTTATAAATAATAATAATAATAATCTAATTTTAAGGCTAGAGAATAAATTGGTGTATGAGACCCCAACATTCATATTTTCATAAGATTTATTTTACTTGTATCATTTGGTTGTGGATGGACAAAATTATATCTAATTCATATATTTTAAAAAATAATTTATATAAATTTATGTAAAAATTATAGGTTTTTTTCTTACATGTAATATATATTTAGCATATTTTATTTAAAAAAAAAAAAAAAGATAAAATTATTTTTTAAAATAAACTTGATATTTTTATTAAAATTAGTTTGGATTATTTTTTTACTGAAATACTTCTCTTATAATTGTCTTAAAAAGATCTCCCATATTGGGTTATAGGGAAGCAACGTGACATGGGGCCGCCACCTATTACCCTTGTCTCCTGGCACATGCCACCCACCCACGAACCCCCATCAACTCCCACCATGCTCATAACTCCACCACTCTCGCGCATGAATTAACTTCCCTGGCTCATTGTCACTTCACCCCTGGTCTCAATCCGATGATGCTCCCCTGGTACATTTAGATCCTCTAGCTTGTTCTCTGCACGTTCCACTCTTCAGAAGTTGCATCACATGTCATTATGACCTCCACGGTCATGCATTCGACCCGTTATGAGCTTGTCCCTCATCATGGCGACGCATGGTCACTCCCTTATCTTCCCTTTGTTGCCTTTGTCCCAGTCTCACTCCCTTGTTTTCCATTCACTCCCTCTGCAATTGTTCTCTCCATGGCCACCTTTCAACCCTACCTCCACAATCTATGCATTGCCCTATGGTTTCCACTCATCTCTTCTGCTCCCATGGCCCATGGTGGTTCATCCCATTGCTCCAGAGGGTGTTCTTCTATCCATTCTAGAGGTCACTCAAGCTCTCGGCTCATCACTGTGATCAAAGACTCAGTCGAGGCTTATCAAGCCCACACCCCGCCAAAGATTAGAGTTGAGGTAGAATTGGTAGAGGAAGACGTTCGAGTCCTTAAACACTACATTTCAGATGAGGAAGTGTTGCACTCAACGAGTTCATGGATTCTAGATACATGCACCACTCGGGCTCGAGAATCTCGACATTTGAATACCATTGATATTTGTTGGCACGTCAAAATGATGATGGGCCACATTCTCGTTGAGCAACATGAGGCACACTGAGAAATCTTGTTGCAGCTAGAAGATGTGTAATTGCAAGTCAAACTAGTAGATCGGAAGTTGAACCTATTGGCAAACAAGCTTGTTGGCCTAGAACTAACCAACCTAGAATTTCCCCCACCTCAGGTGCCTATTGTCGAGGATCGTCCTCCAATTGTTTAATCTTCATGGTTTTTAGTTAACTTAGTTTATTGTTCAATATAGGAAGCTTGGGTGTCCATACCCCACCTCATTGTAGTCATTTAGATGATAGACAAGAGCTAACTTTTTGTACAAATGATAAATATAGTTTCTATTTTGTTCAGTTTTACAGTTTTAAGACACAGAAGTTCCATAAACTCATAAACAAATTGATGCATTATTGTTGGTAGGGTTTCCCAAGCGAAAGACCAGCAGCAAAGTTTTTGTATAATATGTTTATGGAAATATAAAGACAGAGAATAGCTTACACACAAAAAAAAATGTCTTAAAAAATTATTATAAGATGATTAAATATTGATGAAATATTCAAAATAATTTACTTAAATTCTCTTAAATTGACTCGTTTCATTCTTCATTCTACTAGGGCATCTCAAATACCTTATATGCATTATTTCATAATGAACAGTTCAAAGACTTTAGATTGTGTCTCTAATCATTATCTAAATTCCATCACCACCCAAAAAAGCTCTTTGTAAACTTTATAATAAGCATTTAAATATATAACCTCTATCATTTCTCTCATTACCAAATTCAATGAGTATGAAAAACACTATATGGTAAAAATAACATAAATCATGAATCATCTTTTTCAAGTGAAGCAACAATTAGCTAACCTTAAGACCGAGTCAATTTTCTCAAAATCTAGTAGAAAACTTGAGCAAAGATGCACATTTAATGGACTCCAATCAAAGGAACTCAGAGCAGGAGGAAAATAAGGATGAGAACATAGTGATACACAGGATAGAAGCCATGGACATTGCACATCAGGAACCAACATGCAACAACACAGCACTGAGTGAAGCAACAAGTCATCGTAACTTTCGTTAGCGTGTGTTTTTTAAATCAATCAATATATTAGGTGTTTTCTATAGGATTTAGAGTAGTAAATACATGAAAATTTTGCAAAAAACATTAATAAACTATATAATGTTTTGGTCGGATGTGGACGCTTTTAAATTATACATACTTTACCTCTTTTAAAAATAATTATTTATGGGTTTTGTAATGATAAATAGAAATAATTATTTATGTTTTATATTGTTAGATTTATTTGAAAGCATTTAATTTTTTCAATAATAATTATCAAAAACACAATTAAATATAAATTATTAAATTACATTAATTTAATTTACTTTTAATTATAATTCGATTTTATTTTAAAAGGAAAAATATATATTTCTAAATTTAATAATTTATGTACTTTGAAGATAAAAAAACATGCTACTTAAAAAGAAACAAGAATTGTATGGCAACTTAGTCCCTACCAAGTAGATTTGGAAATGGACTGTAACTAGATGAGATTATTGAACTCACTAGAGTGTTAAAATATTAATTTGAAAATATGTTATCATACAAACTATATAAACTAAAGTATTAAAATATAAAGTATCCAATTTTAATAAAAAAAAATTACCTAACCATTCTATAACTCATATAATATTATTATTTAACAATGCAATAATAATAATACAATATTATTAATTTGAAAAATGTTATCATATAAACTATATAAAGCAAAATATTATTGAAAAAATGTTATCATATTAACTATATAAAGTAAAGTATTAAAATATAAAGTATGCAATTTTAACAAAATAAAATTTATCCATGGACTATTCTTCCTCCTCGATGCCAAAATAAAATGAGTTAACAGTACTTGAAGAACATAAGGAAGGTAGGTGAGACCTTGATTGATGGATGCTTGTGCCAATAAAGTCTTCGTTGTTTGGTTGTGTTAAATTGTCAGGTTGCCTTAAGTAATTTTCCCTATCCCTAGTCGCTTGTGAAAAAATATTATGAGTGACAGTGATGTAAATTTATTGGAAATAAATGAGTCCCCATGGAGGTGAATGACTCCAAATCAATAAAGTCTCTGCAGCCAACTTGTCAAAGGTCATATATCATTGACAAATTATTTATTTTTTAATTTTAATAGAACTCTGTTGTCAAATTTACCATAAAACCCCAAAGTTAATATCCAATGAAAATCAAAATAAATATTATTAATTTTATTATTTAATTAAAAAACACAAACTATTACATGAAACTTTGGATAATACATATTTTTTTAAGTCAAAAAAAAACTACTATATAGTCAACAACGATGAATTGATCACTGTAGTCCCTCCGTAAGAAACTAATAAATGATAATTAAAATAAACTACCTAAAAAACAAACTTAAAACTACAAAAATGTTAAAGTTTTCCTTAATTCAAAATAGGATTATAATTCTATTGTACATAATGCAACTCAAAATCCTAAATATAATCCACAATTAACGCATTATCAATGATGAAAATGAGCATTAAACCTTTTGAAATCAACTTGGTTGCCACCTTTTTTGAGTGGAGAGATGGTGCGAATATTAAATTGTCGCACAATTACAAAAAGATTCGAAGTGTGGTTAATAACTTGTTTTGGGATTATAAGAAACTCTAAGATTCGAAGTGTGGTTAGTAACTTGTTTTGGGGTTATAAGAAACTCTAAGATTCGAAGTGTGGTCAGTTACTTGTTTTGGGGTTATAAGAAACTATATATATAAGAAGAGAAGGATTATTCTATTGCAAGTACGATGTAATAAATAATAGAAAAGCATATGCAAGAAGAGAAGGATTATTTTATTGCAAGTACGATGTAATAAGCAAAGTGCAGCAGGTTGCGATATACTGCCTCTGAAGATAATAAAAGAAATTTTACTCCAATCTATATAAACTTACCGAGTTTTCTTTGCCTTTGAGGTTTCCCATTCCCCTCAGAAGGTGTGCGAGTGATTTAGCTCGTTCCTATAATTAAAATATGTCATTTCAAAAAAACCTAAATTTATTTTGGAGCCCAACCGTTTCTATCATATGTCTCCATAAGCAGCTGGTTTTTTGAATAACAGTTTTTAGTATATAGAGGAGGTTTTGCGTTCGTAGAGATTGTCCTAACAAGTTTAATCATATGCCAAATCACGTCTGCCAAAAAAACGTTTGCCCCACCAATGTCAGTGCATGGACAAGCCTACCACCAGATCCATTAGGCTTCTAACCCAGTAGCTATCAATTAACTTACCAAAAGAATTAAAAATGGTTTCATAACTAGACATTTGGAAAAATAAGAAAATAAAATAAAATAAAGAGTCTTATTTCATAGATCAATGGTAACTTACCAAAAGAATTAAAAATGGTTTCATAACTACATATTTGGAAAAATAAGAAAAGAAAATAATAAAAAGAGTCTTATTTCATAGGTCAATGGATTCATTTCATGTGACTTGGTTTATATAGAATTGATGGGTAAAGTGTCTCCATTCAATGTGTTTTGGGAGTTGTGAAAGGGGTCTAATTCAATATGAACATATGCATGGTTTTTATTTTATATTTGTTATAAAATTATTTTATCAATAGAGTTGTACCTTATAAGAAAGTGACACTCATATATAGTCATGTCAAAATTAATTTCAAACCTCGACTGAAGTGAAGGTTGCAATAACACTATCAATTTATTGACCAATCAGAGGTCATAAAAATACTAATTTTGTTATATTGAAAAATAATTTTTTTTATTTGTTATGTTCAACATTAAAATTTATACACATTTTTAAGTCAACATAAAACTAATATGAAAGTCAACGCTAACTCATTGATATATACTACCTCCGTGCCTCCGGCAATATAATAATAAAAAAGCCAAGGGAGACATTATTGATTATGGGTCAATGTAAAAAATAGTGGATTGAATATTATTTTTAGTAATATATATAATAAATAATAATAATAATTTAATTTTAAGGTTATAGTTAAGTCAAATATCAAATTGGTGTATGACATATTTTTGTTTGTGGGACAAGGAACTCTTTCTATGTAGCGATTTGACTATACTAAAGTTTTGAGATAAAACTATGAGATGTAAGTATGTGTGCCAACAAAAATCGTTAATTATAGTAACTCACTATGTAGTCCTTGTTGATGTTTTGGTAGCTATGGGAGGTATTAACCTCCATGGATAAACCTTTGACTAGAGTAGAATATTTCGGAAGCAAGAGAAAACCTAAGAGAAGTGTGAAAACCCTGGAAGAAAAGTTGGCTCAACGGAATAAGTAATATTGAAGTATTATATGCAAAAAATGACAGGTCGGCCCTGCTTAAAGAGACACATGTTCACCTAGCCAAATTAGTATAAATAAAAGGCGCTTGAACTCATTTGGTAACACACTCAGACTCAAGAAAGTGGTGTGTAATTCTAGAGGAAGAGTGCAGCTGCAACGACTGCAGTTGAGGATTGGTCTTGGTCTGTGGTTTGGGAATTTCTGCTTGGTGCGCTACCTTTGGAGAAAGGTGCTCTCTCTCTCTCTCTCTCTCTCTCTCTCTCTCTCTCTCTCTCTCTCTCTCTCTCTCTCTCTCTCTCATTTATCCTTTGGATCTAGTGTTGCTTCTGGAATAATTCTATCTGTCAAAGGTAACGATGCTTGGGGGTGGTTGTGTGCCTATGGTTGGGTGACAATATTGTGATATTGTCTATGGTTAAACGAGCACAACATTCTAACAAGTTATGGTCCCACACCATCTTTGGAACAATCTAACCACTGGAAGGTAAATCCGCAACTCTCTCTCAAGCTCGTTGTAGCACAATTGCAGTTGCAGTGTCAGTTCCTTCGTGCCAGTTGCAGTGTTAGTTGCAGTGCCAGTTGGAGCACTAGTTGCAGTGAAAGTTTTTGTGAAGTATTGGGACTAATTTTTGGTTATCCTAATGTGCCCTAACCCAACACTTCTCCTGGTTCCCTCAACCATAAAAAAACGTCAAAGTTGAATTTTTGGGTCAAAGTCAAGGTTTGACTAGTCAAAGTCAAAGGATTGGTCAAGTTCAAAGTCCAAGACAGTCATGACTTCCTCCATAAAATAAGAGGGGTGTTGTAGAAGCATGGTCTCTGGGGGCATGGAAGACAAAGATTGACATCATCCTTGCAGGCGTCAAAGGATGAAGAGTTTGGTTTTTGGAGCTTCCAAGCACATGAACGTGGAGTAGGAGAAACAATAAAAAGCAACTGTTGCAGATCTGAATCTCTGGAAAGAAAAGGGATCTTTGTCCAAGAAGCAATCGTAGAGACAAAAAGATCTCATATCTAATACATTCAGAGGAACAACACACTCTCCAGGTTGGAAAGAATACTTGTTTGAGAAGAAAAGCAACTCAAGAGGAACAATAGCCAAACTCCAGGTTTGCATATCAAGTTTGATATTTTTATTATTGTTGCTTAAGTGAGTATTACAATCATTTAGATTTTATTAATGCTAGGAACAAATGAATACTTAATAGCATGTACTATTAATATAAATGTTTATTGTACTTAATTGCAATATGAACTAACATCTCCTCTAGGAGATCTTTCTTGTTCTTGTTCTCATGCAGGACACCTTGGTAATGCTATAATGAATTACCATGAAATTGATATGTTTTTATATAAAATGTTATTATATTGAAAATACTTTTGCTCTTGTTGTTTCTGTTATGGGTAGGTTATCATACGTATTCCATGAAGGTTACCACAGAAAAGCAAGACTTGAAAGGACTCAGAGAGAATCAAACTTCAGAAGGAGTCAGTGATCAGGAAGAAGTAAGGTTTTGTGACACTTTGCAGGATGCATAGGTACATGTAGTAGATGGAAGGGTGGTTCATGGATTCTCTCAATTAAAAGGAGTTGATGGCAGAATTTGAAAAGAAGGATCTCGTAGGCCTTCATGTCGAGTTGTAGGCCTTTGTGCCGAGTTGTAGGTTTCATGTCGAGTTGTAGGCCTTTGTGTCGAGTTGTAGGCTTTCTACCGAGTTGTAGCCCTTTGTGCCGAATTTTAGGCCTTTGTACCGAGTTGTAGGCTTTGTGTCGAGTTGTAGGCCTTTGTGTCGAGTTGTAGGACTTTGTGTCAAGTTGTAGGATTTGTGCCGAGTTGGAGGCTTTGTGCCGAGTTGTAGACCTTCGTGTTGAGTTGTAGGCTTCATGTCGAGTTGTAGGCCTTGTGTCGAGTTGTAGGCTTCATGTCAATTTGTAGGCTTTATGTCGATCTGTAAGCTACTCCAGTTAAATGGTCTAGTATGTTGAGTTGTTGCTACACTAGTGAGACAGTCTGGTATGCTAGTGGCATAGTCAAGAACCGGTATGGTTGTGATGGTGTTGCTCATAATATGATCTGGGTGATCATGAGATAACATATGTAGCTCTGGTGATGCTACCGGTCTGCAAGACCATGTAGGTCTTTTTCCATGTGATATGGATGGATAATGATGATAGTAATGATGATACTCATGACATGGGTGTAGCCATGAGTGAGCACGTCATGCGAGTGTAGCCCATGACGATGATGGTAACACACTATGAGGTGTAGCTCTAGTGTTCTCTAGCAGGTTGTGGCCCCTGGACAAGATTGACAGGTCCACATGGGTGTAGCCATGTGTGACGTAATGATGCTACCGGTAGCATGGTTTGTGTGACCATGATAAGAGGATCATGGCATAGCAAACAAGGCTATGAAGACCATAAGGGAACATCATGGTTAAATATTTCCCTAGCTTAGAGGATTGGCTAGAGGATTTTTTGTGGCATATATATATATATATA
>JZKD02S1856327.1:241307-335039 GCA_000966675.3 Picea glauca | reverse complement strand
ACTAGGCTTCTAGGGTTATTAGCCAACTCATTAGGGTTTCTCTTGCTTTTTGAAGTCTTCTATTCTCGTCAGGTTCACACATGGGGGTAAATGCCTCCCGCAACTACCATAATATTAACACCATTTTCTCATGCGCCCTTGCATTCATTGCTCCCTCGTGGCCCATTCCTTTACAAGCTTGCATCTCCCCCCCTCTCGCATGGCTCCCCTTTGCATTCTTGGCCTCCCTCCCCCTACAGTACACCATCCTCCACCCCTGAACCTTATTCTTCTCCCTTCTTAGAAAAGGCTCTCTCACCTGTGAGCACACAAACGAAGGAGGAGATGAGGGTTTTTGGCTGCGATGTCCAGTCTCGGAAAATCTCAGCCCAGTGTATCAAGGAAAAAAGGGGCTCGGAAAAAATTGTTGTGGATGATGACATCTCTCTCAGCAACATCCCCGAGCTCTTGGGGAAGACTCTGGTTGGAATGTTTAATGGCAAATATCTGGGAGAAAAGGCTCTAACAAGCTGGTTGCAGAACCACTGGAAACCGCTAATTGGTTACGTCCATAAGATACACATCTTGTCCAGAATTTGGATCTTTTTTTCTTTCCTTTCAGTTGAATATTGTGAAGAAATCCACAGGTATACCTAGTTCTGGGGCCCATATGGTTTGTCCCTAAAACTCTGGATAGTGGACTTCGACCCCCTAAAGGAATCTACGGCAATAATAAAAGTATGGAAAAAATTTCCAGGGCTTCCTCTAGCTTTCTAGTCGAGGGAAGTGCTAGAAGCCATCGATGTAACACACCTGGCCCTTGAGTACCCCTTCTATGGATGCGGTATCGAAATTTTTCTTACTCTGATGATCTTGAATCCCATGCTTGAGGTCTTCATCCTCTTCAACTTTCCCGTAGCTTTATAACCATTGCTACCATGCTCAAATTCAACCTTTGGTTTTTAAGTTATGGCCTCTTGAAGTTCTTTGGGCGTTATTAGTTGAGGGCCACGTGGACCCATCTCATTCGTACCATCTTTAGTTTCCTACCTCCCGCGGGCAACGTCCAATCCAACGGCGGGACTTGATCCTTATCTAACACATAGGCTAGAAGGGAATTTGGCATTCGACGCTTCAGCACTGAACATTCCTTTTCCTTTCTGCACACATGTCCTTCGGAGTCTCGAATTCTCAAACTTCCGAAGGAGTCCGAAATATCTCCATGTGGCTCTGGCCTTCGGGCGTTTTAACTTACCCTCGACACTACATTCCAAACCTCCGAAGTCCCAAAGTCCCGAACTCCCAAAGGGTCCACCCTCGCACATGGTGACGTACTAGACGTGGAAGTAAGGATAGGTGGGTCCTGAGTACTCCACCCGCCAAGTAAGCAGGTGTCAGGGGTGACACACGGCAAGGAAGAGATGACACGTGGCTCCTCCAGTGGTGACACAAGTCACATTTTAATGGGTACATAAGGTCTATGAAATGTACGAATCCAGGTGACACGTGGCATGTCAAACGTGGGTCCATGTCAACCTGGGTGATGTCAGCATGCCATGACACCCCGAACTGATCATCTTCCAAGCCCTTCAATATCATGGTCAAGGTGTGTCCACGTAACCCCTGGATCTATGGCCTCCATTACTTCGTAACTTCGGCATTTGGGGGATCCATGGTGTGACTTCCTCCTTGCTCCAAGAGTGGTGAACATCGTGCTAACCATGGTCTAGATGTAACAGTTAGGGGAGATCCTGAAGGGTCCCTAGATTTACGGTGTTCGTCACTTCGCAGCTCCAACCTTCGGGGGTTTCGGCGTTATGGATGCTCCGCTCTCCTGAAGTAGGACTTCGTCGAAGTACCGTACGCAGGTCTCTCCACCAAATGATCGAACGGTTAAGAGGGGCTCTTAATCAACTCTCTGGATCCATGGCTATCATCACTTTGTAACTCCGTCGTTCAAGGAGTTTGGTGCCATCACATCTTTGTTCTACTGAAGTAGGAATTTTCTGGACTTACCTCAACGTAGATTCAATGGCCAAGGGGACTCCTGAATACCCTCAGATATGCGGCTCACGTTACTTCGTGATTGGTGAAGGGATCAGGTTTTAATGGTGGGCAGGTCTATCTGCCATGGTTAGGGAAACTGCCAGGCATCGTTCAACCTCATTGGTAACCATAACAACTTGTTTCCTTCGGCCGGCTTACAAATGGTAAGGTCATAATACTCAGGAGCTCCAAACTCCAGGAGTTTTGAAGCCATAAGGGCTTAGCTCCTTCCGATCCTAGTGCAGGGTTTCTAGACCTTGGTCATATGGGTCCTTTGAAAACTCTCGTGGGCTACGCGCTAATCTCTTAGTCATGAATTGGTTAAGGACACAGGCATGAACCCTCGGTCATACGGGTGAAAGGTCTGAAGGAGGTGTCCTCCTTCCATAGGGTTTGAACTCAATATTTCTACGAAGGTAGATTCGAGAGGTTGGAAAAACTTAAGCATTCCAGTAAATCCTACCCCGACTCTCTTGTAGACTTACGTCCCATAAATCTCTAACTACTAAGCTGAGGCAAGTAGAAGACCATTCAAAANAGAGATGACACGTGGCTCCTCCAGTGGTGACACAAGTCACATTTTAATGGGTACATAGGGTCTGTGAAATGTACGAATCCAGGTGACACGTGGCATGTCAAACGTGGGTCCATGTCAACCTGGGTGATGTCAGCGTGCCATGACACCCCGAACTGATCATCTTCCAAGCCCTTCAATATCACGGTCAAGGTGTGTCCACATAACCCCTGGATCTATGGCCTCCATTACTTTGTAACTTCGGAATTTGGGGGATCCATGGTGTGACTTCCTCCTTGCTCCAAGAGTGGTGAACATCGTGCTGACCATGGTCTAGATGTAACAGTTAGGGGAGATCCCGAAGGGTCCCTAGATTTACGGTGTTCGTCACTTCACAGCTCCAACCTTCGGGGGTTTCGGCGTTATGGATGCTCCGCTCTCCTGAAGTAGGACTTCGTCGAAGTACCGTACGCGGGTCTCTCCACCAAATGATCGAACGGTTAAGAGGGGCTCTTAATCAACTCTCTGGATCCATGGCTATCATCACTTTGTAACTCCGTCGTTCAAGGAGTTTGGTGCCATCACATCTTTGTTCTACTGAAGTAGGAATTTTCTGGACTTACCTCAACGTAGATTCAATGGCCAAGGGGACTCCTGAATACCCTCAGATATGCGGCTCACGTTACTTCGTGATTGGTGAAGGGATCAGGTTTTAATGGTGGGCAGGTCTATCTGCCATGGTTAGGGAAACTGCCAGGCATCGTTCAACCTCATTGGTAACCATAACAACTTGTTTCCTTCGGCCGGCTTACAAATGGTAAGGTCATAATACTCAGGAGCTCCAAACTCCAGGAGTTTTGAAGCCATAAGGGCTTAGCTCCTTCCGATCCTAGTGCAGGGTTTCTAGACCTTGGTCATATGGGTCCTTTGAAAACTCTCGTGGGCTACGCGCTAATCTCTTAGTCATGAATTGGTTAAGGACACAGGCATGAACCCTCGGTCATACGGGTGAAAGGTCTGAAGGAGGTGTCCTCCTTCCATAGGGTTTGAACTCAATATTTCTACGAAGGTAGATTCGAGAGGTTGGAAAAACTTAAGCATTCCAGTAAATCCTACCCCGACTCTCTTGTAGACTTACGTCCCATAAATCTCTAACTACTAAGCTGAGGCAAGTAGAAGACCATTCAAAAKCATGGGTTCACAGAGAGACAATACACATTTCTACCTTAATCATTCAATACAGAACTCAATCATAGACATGTATATTYAAACATCATTTCCATTTCAATACACAAAGTATGAAAATACTTATCAGAAAACAAGAATCGTGAAGCGAATGTTGAAAGGGGTGCCTATTTCTACCCAACCATAGGCACAACCACTCATGACGGATTTACCACTGGCCATTCCCGAGCTAGACCATAATTCCTAAGAGAGACTCTTTCTTCTTGCTCAATGACTGTCAGGGACGGATATTACTCTCATCCTCCCACGGGATCTTGGCCATCGGTTTTCTCTGTACCAAGCAAGGAGGTGTGCACGAGTACTTATATAGTCACTCGTCAGCCCCGTTTATCAGCTTGAAACGAAAACCCTCCCAACAACTCCTTGTGCCCAGAACAAGCTTATTTATTAGTTCTCCTTCAAACCAGAGAGTTGCAAGTGCTCTTTTCTCTTCTCGAGATTGGTCTTTTGACTATGCTCTCTTCGCAGATCTACCTCTACCCCACAAATTACCTCTTTTCTTTCCTTCCTCAGCAAGGTTGCATGGGTCTGAATCCCCAACTCGTGGTCAGCCTGAAATTCTTGTAGATGGGTACTCTTCCCCATCTCCTCATTAACTCTTGAGGAGGACTCTTCCAGCTACCATTCCGACTGGTAATTCATTTTTGGTTCATAGGAATGTTATGGGTTTGAGCCAATAAATCCAGTAAGGTATTGGTTTGGTGAGGGGGTCATCTTAACCCTTTTTGGTTCCCCTCACCATATCTCTCATAACACCATGGTCTATCTTGGAAAACCCCCCTTTCAATAGTTATGCAACACTATCCATTTTCTATTAATAAAAAAAATACATACATTGACCTTTTATAACAAAAAGTTTCATCAAACCCAACATTCAGACATATTTAGTCTTCCATAGTCTCTTGGCCAATTATAGTTATATTTACAAACTGGGGGAAACAAGGGTATTTCAATCCCCTCCCCCTTAAAGGAACATCATCCTCTATGTTATATTTGTCGATGTGATCTGTATGTACAGAAGTAAACAAAAATGGGTATGCATGTTTCATGGCATCCTCCATTTCCCGTGTAGCTTCATCTGGACCAAAATGTTTCCATTGAACCTTGACCTGTGCCATGGTTGTGTTCCTGAGTGGGGTTTCCTTCCTGTCTATTATGCATTGAGGTTCTGGCAAGAATTCTCCCTCTGGTTCCACCTAAATCACAGACCAGTCAATTATATGATTAGAATCATGTACATATTTCTTCAATAATGAAACATGGAAAACATTATGTGCCTTCATTGTGGGAGGAAGTTCTAGCTTATATGCTACATGCCCCACTCTATCCAAGATTTCAAAGGGTCCACAATACCAAGGTGCCAGCTTGGCACAAGCTCCCATTCTCAAGGAGCTTCTCCTGGGTCTAACTCAAAGATACACATGATCCCCTATTTTGAACTCTCTAGGAGTCCTCTTTATATCTGCATAGTTTTTGTGTCTATCCTGAGCTATTTTCATATTTTGCTTTATCTATATTACTTGTTGTTCCATTTCTTTGAGCATGTTTGGCCCGATTGTAACTCTGTCTACTGGGTTATCCAAACTGATTGGAATCTTGCATTTTCTACCATAGAGTGCCTCAAAAGGGCTCATCTTCAATGACTCTTGATAACCATTGTTGTAGGAAAACTCTACCAATGGTAGGTAGTCTTCCCACTTCTTAGGTTGATCCATTACATGCATCCTTAACATGTCCTCTAACACTTGGGTTACCCTCTTTGTCTATCCATCCGTTTAAGGGTGATAGGTTGTGCTAAATAACAATTTGTTTCAAAAACAGCAAATAAAGATTTCCAAAAGCTTGAAGTAAATTTTGTATCTCTCTCAAATATGATCTCCTTAGGCATGCAATGTATCCCAAATATTTATTTCATGAAAATGTTGGCAATATCTATTGCCTTGCAAGTTGACTTGATGGGAATGAAGTGAGCAGCCTTGCTCAATTTGTCCACCACTACCATGATGGTGTCATTCTCTTTGGTCGATTTTGGTAATCCTATGATGAAATCCATGGAGATGGTTTACCATTTCCATTATGGGGTTGGTAGGGATTGCAACATCCCTGTTGGATGTCGGTGTTCTACTTTAACATGTTGACATTCTAGACATTTAGCCAAGTAATCAGCTATGTCCTTCTTCAGTCCAAGCCAATAAAATAGTTTCCTAATGATTGTGATCATATTATCATAACTAGAATTACCAATATATGGTATTTTGTGTAGTTCATCCATCATGAACCTCTTAAATTCATCACAATTTGGGATATACAACCTAGCTTTGTAAGTTAGCAGGCCATCATTCAGCAATTGATAACCCTCATACTTCATCCCTGTGGGCTCTTATTCTAAGTACGATTTTACAGTCTCGAAAAATGCATTTGTTTCTTGTGCACTCTTCACTCTCTCCCTGGCATTCATTTCATAGGTGCTTACAGCTGCCAAGTGAATCACTTTCATACTTCTGCTAAGGGCACCAGCCACCCTATTTTATTTTCCTTTGATATGTTTGATTTCAAAATCAAACTCACTAAGGAGATCCATATCTAACTTGTCTAGCATTAAGTTTTGGATGATCAAATAGGTACCTCAACCCATAATGGTTTGTCATAAGCATATATCTCCTGCCTAGGAGGTAATGCCTCCACATTTTTAAAGCATGTACTATGGCATCCAATTCTAGATCATGGGTCACATAGTTGATTTCATGTTCATTTAATTTTCTGGATTCATAGAAAATTACATGTCCTTCTTGCATAAGGAATCCTCCGAGTCCTTCTTTATAGGCATCTATACACACAAGGAAGTCCATGTTTGGGTATGCAATCTTCATCACAGATGCATTGGTTAAAAGGTGTTTCAGCTCTTGGAATATCTCTTCACATTTTGATGTCCAAAGGAATTTAACTCCCTTTTTTTGAAGGGAGGTGATTGGGCAACCAATCTTGGAAAATCCTTTTATGAACCTCCTATAGTATCCTACTAGGCTCATAAAGAATCTGATATCAGATACATCCTTTGGGGTAGTCCAATCCATAATGGCTTTGATCTTGTCAGGATCAACTGCCACCCCTTCTTTAGAAATGGCATGGCCTAACTAATGGACTTGTTTCTGTAAAAAGTCGCACTTACTAAACGTAGCATAGAGTTGATGTTCTCTTAGCACTTGAAGTACTAGCTTAAGATGTTCTTCATGTTCTTTCCTATTCTTAGAATAGATTAGGATATCATCAATGAAAACCAATAAAAATTTGTCTAAGAATTTACTGAGTACATTATTCATTAAGCACATAAAAGTGGTTGGTGCATTGGTTAGCCCAAATGGCACCACCACAAATTCATGGTGATCATATCTTGTCCTAAAGGTTGTTTTGTGGATGTCTTCATCTTTAATTCAGACTTGATGGTATATGTACCTCAAGTCAATCTTGGAGAAAATTGTAGCACCCCTTAATTGGTCAAACAAGTCATCGATCCTCGGCAAGGGATACTTATTCTTTATGGTCAACTTATTGAGTTTCCTATAGTCTATGCACAACCTAAGTGTGCCATCCTTATTTTTCACAAACAAGGTTGGTGCTCCCCTTGGAGACACACTAGGATGAATGCAACCTTTGTCCATCATTTCCTTTAGTTGTAGCTTGAGCTCAACCAGCTCTGGTGCACTCAATCTATAGGGTGTTCTAAACAATGGCACCTCTCTTGGTGCAAGTTCTATTGAAAAGTCAATATCTCTTCTTGGAGGTAGACATGGTACCTCTTCTGGAAACACATCTCTATACTCTCTTAATATGGGATGGTCTTATAGGATTGGTCTTTTGCCCTCAACAGAGTCCAACACTTGTATTGCATATAAAGGGCATCCTTTTCTGCAATACTTATTCACTTTAAGGGTTGATATTTGTCTCACTGAGACAAGCTTTTGAATCCCTTGTAGGGTTACCTTTCTCCCTTCTTCATTTTCACACTCCAAAATTTTATTGTAATATTCCAACTTGGTTTTATGGGTAGCCAACCAGTCCATGCCAATCAACAGGTCATAAGATCCTAAAGGGATTATGCTTAAGGTTGCTTGGGTGGGAAATCCACTCATAATAAATTGGCATGCTGGTATGACCTCTGTTACTTTTCTTTTGGTTCCAGTGGCT
The DNA here is from genome assembly GCA_000966675.3 of Picea glauca. NCBI lineage: Eukaryota > Viridiplantae > Streptophyta > Pinopsida > Pinales > Pinaceae > Picea > Picea glauca. The sequence continues at coordinate 327,070 of JZKD02S1856327.1, read as the reverse complement.
AGTTGTACCAACCATGATTTAACATGTTTAACTTGTTGCAATTTATATTTCTCAACATTTTGAGAGGAAACATAACTCAAATTAGAACCAGTGTCAATTAAAATGGAAACTAAATAGTTGGAAATCATACTTTCCATCTCCACCACCAAATCTTGGTGGTTGGCTTGTCTATTATCCAAGGCTGCATAAATCTGTGGCATTCTCCTAGCCACATCATTGACTGTGGTAGCCTCTTGGACATTGTAGACCCTCCTATTGTTTTGTTTCCTATATGGGTAGTCCCTCAACACATGTTCTTCTCCAACACCCCAACATTTCAAGGGTTCTCTTTTTGTGTTATCAATCTTCACCTAAGGCTGCTCCAAAGGGTTTATCTCAACTCTGAGATGGGAAATTTTTCTGATATACACTTTTAGTAGGAAGGCTCATCTTAGAACCTTTCCCATAGTTCTTAAACCTTGAGGGTATAAACCCCTTCTTCTTGAATCCTAAATTACTTTTCTTCCTCCAGTCCTCATGAGGTTTTGCCTTACTCTTGAATTTCTCATAGCAATACCTTGCCTTCTGGATAGTGTCTTCTAAGGTCTTTGGCTCATCAAATTCAATTATGTCCCAAAAGGACTAAGAAAGTCCACTAATAAATCATTGCATCTTTACCATTTCATCCTTTATGTAGGGCACATACCTTATCAGCTCAATGAATTTATTGATATATTCATCTATGGTGAGTTGTCCCAACTTGAGTTCATATAACTCCTTTGTCTTCCCATCAAAGTATTTCTCTAACAGATACTTCATCTTGAATTATTTCTCAAATTGTTTCCATGATAGGTCCTTCTCATGGATTCCTTTCACATTCATAAGGTTCTCCCACCAAATGGAGGCCTTTCCATTCATCTTAAAAATGGTTATTTGAACCTTTAATTTTTAGAGTAGTCATGGACTCTGAAGTACTTCTTCAAGCTAAGCAACCAAACTTCTGCTTCTTTCCCTTTCTTAATTTCTCCATCGAAAGTGGGTGGTTTGGTTTTCTTGAACTCTTCAGGTTCATGACTCTTGGAATGTTTCCTCTTCTTTCTTTTCCTCTGGGAATGTGAACTAGTTTTGCTACTAAGAAATTCCTTGGAGTTGTTATTTCCTCACTAAAGGATTATTTCGATGAGTGTCTCTTGGCTCCATGTTGGGCCTTCTTTGAGGTGCTCCTCCTTGTGTGGCCACTTTTAGGGCCATGATTTCGTATCTCGGCTAGACTATGGGTTTTCTTCGTATGATGTTTGTCCACATGATTGGATGTTGGTCCATGCTGCAGCTACCTTTGTATGTCTGAAATGCTTTATAGTAGGACTGCAATAATTTCAGTTTTCTTTTCCTGCTCTTTTATTAGCCTTTCATTGTCAACCTTACAACTATGTAATTCTTCCATGAGCCTTCTTACAGTTTCATCCAAATATGGAGGCGTTTCCACCACCCTCCTTTCATCATATTCTTCCTTTCTATTGTGGGAGATTTCCCCCAATTCATGGTGTGTCACCATCCTTTATGTTGTATTTTTCCTGTAGTCCACTGACTACTCTAGTGCTGATAAAACATTTTATGTTAGTTGATGATATACTAGTTTATGAATAGCTCACAATTCAGATTTTTCAAAACATATACAACATCAGAGGGTTTTGTTCCTTTCTTCAGTAGAGGTTTGACTAAACCTCTTAGGAATGGGGTAAGATAGGGTGTCACCCCTAAAAGTTCTCTAATAATCTTTTAAGTGACTCTTTCATGAGCCCAAGCAGACCAAGTCTTGTAACCGTGCTCTGATACCAATTTGTAACACACCTGACCCCTAAGTACCCTTTCTAGGGATGGGGTGTCAAATTTTTTCTTACTCTAATCATCTTGAATCCCCTGCCCAAGGTCTTCATCCTCTTCTACTTGCCCGTATATTTCTAACCACTGCCACCATGCTGAAATCTGACCTTTGGTTTGCAAGTTATGGCCTCCCAAAGTTATTCAGGAATTATTAGTTGAGGGCCATGTGGCACCCACATGGGCCCATATCGTTTGTACCATCTCCAGTTTCCTACCTCTCACGGGGAAGGTCCATCCACCATCCAATCCAATGATGGGACTTGATCCTCATCTAACACACAGGCTAGAGAGGAATTCGGCATTCGGCGCTTCGGCGTTGAACGTCCCTTTTCCTTTCTGCATGCATGTCCTTCAGGGTCCTGAATTACTGAACTCCCGAAGGAGTCTGAAATCTCACCACGTGGCTACGGCCTTCGGGACTTTCAACTTACCCTTGACACTGCATTCCAAACCTATGGAGTCCCGAAGTCCCAGATTCCCAAAGGGTCCACCCTCGCACATGGTGACGCATTAGACGTAGAAGTAAGGACAGGTGGGTACCAAGTACTCCACCCGCCAAATGGACCAAGTAAGAAGGTGCCAAGGGTGACATGCGGCAACAAAGATATGACAATTTGATCCTCTAGTGGTGACACATGTCACATTTTAATGGGCACATAAGGTCTGAGAAACGTACGAATCTAGGTGACATGTGGCATGTCAAACATGGGTCCACGTCACCGTGGGTAATGTCAGTGTGCCACGTCACACCAAAATGATCACCTTCCAGGCCCTTCGATCTCACAGTCAAGATGTGTCAACATAACCCTTGGATCTACAACCTTTGTTACTTCATAACTTCGGCGTTCAGGGGATCCGTGGTGTGACTTCCTCCTTTCTTCCGGAGTGGTCAAATTCAGGCTGACCATGGCCTAGATCTAACGGTCAGGGGAGATCTCGAAGGGTCCCTAGATATATGGTCTTCGTCACTTCGCAGTTATGGCCTTGGGGATTTCGATGTTATGGTTTCTCCTCTCTCCCAAAGTAGGACTTTAACGAAGTACTGTACATGGGTATCTCCACTGTATGATCGAACGATTAAGATGGGTTCTTAATGAACTCCCTAGATCCATGAATCTCTTCACTTCATAAATCCAACGTTCGGGGAGTTTGGTTCCATCACATCTTTGTTCTCTCGAAGTAGGAATTCGTCAGACTTACCTCGGCATAGATCTAATGGCCAAGGGGACTCTCAAATACCCTCGAATCTGCAGCTCGCATTACTTCATTATTGGTGAATGGATTAGGGTTTAACGGTGGGCAGGTCTACCTACCATGGTTAGGGAAACCGCTAGGCACCGGTCAACCTTGTGGGTAAATGTAACAACTTTTTGCCTTCAGTCGGTTTACAAATGGTAAGGTCGTAGTACTCTAGAGTTTCAAAGCCAAAAGGGCTTATCTCCTTTTGAGCCTAGCACAGGGTTCCCAGACCTTGGTCATATGGGTCCTTCGAAAACTCTCGTGGGCTGTGCGCTCATCTCTTAGCCGTGAATTGGTTAAGGACATGGGCATGATCCCTCGATCATATGGGTGAAATTGTTGAAGGAAGCGTCCTCCTTCCACAGGATTTGAACTTGGTATTCCCATGAAGGTAGATTCGAGAGGTCGGCAGGACTTAAGCATTCCAGTAAATCCTACCTCGATTGTCTTGCATACTTACGTCCCACAACTCTCTAACTGCTAAGTTGAGGCAAGTAGAAAATAATTCAAAAGCATGGGTTCACATAGAGACAATACACATTTCTACCTTAATCATTCAATACAAAACTCAATCATATACATGTATATTCAAACATCATTTTCATTTCAATACACAGAGTATGAAAATACTTATCAGAAAACCAGAATCGTGAAGCCACTGCTGAAAGGGGTGTTTGTTTCTACCCAACCATAGGCACAGCCAGTCTTGGTGGATTTAGCGTTGTCCACCCCCCAGATAGACCATAATTCTCTGAGAGAGACTCTTTATTCTTTCTCAGTGAAAGCCAAGGACGGACTCCGCCCATAGGATATTGGCCACCAATTTTATTTGTACCAAGCAAGGAGGTTTGCACGAGTACTTCCATAGTCACTCATCAACCCTGTTTATCATCTTGAAATGAAAACCCTGTCAGTAGCTCCTTGCACCCAGAAAGAGCTTATTTCTCAGTTCTCCTTCGAACTAGAGAGTTGCAAGCACTCTTTTCTCTTCTCGAGATTGGTCTTTCAACTCTAATCTCTTCACATATCTGCCTTTTCCCCACGAATTACCTATTTTCTTTCCTTCCTTAACAAGGTTGTGTGGTTCTGAATCCCCAACTCGTGGTCAGGCATGGAAGTATTGCATATGGGTACTTTGACCCATCTCCTCATTAACTCTTGAGGAGGACTCTTCCAGCGACCAATCTGACTAGCAATTCAATTTTTGGGTCAAAGGATTGTTCTGGGTCTGAGCCATTAAATCCAGTAAGGTATTGGTTTGGTTGGGGGGGTCATCTCAACCATTTATGGTTCCCCTCACCATATCTTTCATAGCACCATGGTATATCTTGGAAAACCCCCCTTTTAGCAGTTATGCAACACTATCCATTTTCTATTAATAACAGAAAATACATACATTGACCTTTTATAACAAAAAGGTTCATCAAATCCAACATTCACACATATCTAGTATGCCATAGTATCTTGGCTAGTTATATTTATATTTACAAACTAGGGGAAACATGGGTATTACAATCGCTAACAAATTTGGATATTTTGTAAAACTGGAACCCAACTGGGATTCGAAAAAAGATCGCAGGTGGGCTTGGATTTGTTAATGTTTTTACTTATACAACTAGTAGTTACGGTTCTTCTTTATTATTACAATCATCTAACATATTATCCAAATAAATAAGATCATTGAAAGAGAGAGAATCAAAGAAATAATAGATACACACAAATTATCCTGGGAAACCCTCATGGGGAATAAAACCCAACAAAACTTCCTCAATAAAGTTAGACCAAAGATTGAACAAAAGATCCTCCTCTACTCCTTCACTAGGAAGAGTAGCACACCACTTGACCAAGAAATACCAAGAGATAGACTATAAACCCTCCTTGACGTTACCCCTAGTTGCAGCAGCGACTCCTCCATGACTTGCGCACTTCTTCATAGTTGCAGAGCTAGTGTGATGAGTGTGAACAAATGAGACACCATCCTCACATATAAATACAAGTTGTGAGGTGGTGCTAGGGTTGTGACTCTTCACTTGGTGGAGCCGACTTCTCCTAGAAGTGGATAAAACCAATTTACAATTACTAGGATTTGACTTTAAAAATACCACCATATAAATACATGTTGACCAATCTGCAAAAGGGGATTTGATCTTATACAAGACCTGGCTTGATCAATCCACAAAAAGGGATTTGATCTATACAATAATGACTCAAATATAAGTAGAATATTCTTCAAAGGTACAATATTTCAACACTCCCCCTTAACAAGAAGGGTATTCTACTGACAACATTAATAACAACCAACTAGAATCAATACATCATCAAGAGGAGGTGACATCGTCATCAACATCGGAAACATTGTCAGTCATATCTATAGGTCATCAAAAGTATTTCTCATCATCAACATCAATAGAAACTTAACATCATCATCATCTGCAGCATGGAGCTGGAGTAATATCATCATCATCAACAACATGAAGCTAGAACATCAACATCAATAGCACGAAGTTGGAACAACAACATCAACAACATGAAGATGGAACAACATCATCAACAGCACAAAGCTGGAACATCAACATCAACAACACGAAGCTAGGAAAACAACATCTATATGTGGCAATAGAATGAGGTAGGTGAATCAACAACAATATATGTGGTACTCTGATAGATCGTCCTTACCATACCTTCAGGATCTGCCATGGAATCATAAGATTCCCTAGGATATAGAATACTAACTGAGCTACCACGTGGTACTCTGATAGACCGTCCTTACCGGACCTTCGGGATATGCCCAGGAATCATAAGATTCCCTAGGATATAAAATCCTAATTGAGCTACCACTATTGACCACGGCTAGCATATACATGCACAGGTACTTCGACAGACCGTCCTTACCAGACCTTTGAGATATGCCTAGGGATGATCAGTCCCCTAGGATATAAAATCCTAACTGAGCTACTTGTTGTTGGTCATGATACCATAGTATCATCAGCATCACTCCCCCTTTCGAGGGAGGTCCTTTTGGACTACACCAAGCTTGTCTCAGAAGTACATGAGACAGAGGATTAGTCAACACATATGTAACTTGATCATCCATGCCAACATATTGGAGCTTTACAACTCCCTTCTACACAATGTCACGAATGTAGTGCTTTGTCTTAACATGGAACACTGGGTTCTTTGTCATCTTTATGAAACTCTAGTTATCACATAGAATCATAGTAGCTTCCATCTCTAGATCGAATAGACCTATCAACAACTTCTGAATCCATATGGATTCACAACTGGTGGAGCATGTTGCAATGTACTTTGCTTCTATCATACTGAGAGAAATATTGGATTGTTTCATGTTTTTCCATGAAGTCATGGCTGACCCCAAACTGAAACAATATCCTAAAGTGATTTTTATATCTGAAGCACTCCCAGGCCAATCTAAATCAGTATAGCCATACAGCCTAAAGCCATAGTCTCTAGTATAAAAAATACCATAATCCAACATACCCTTAAGATATCTCATCACATGCTTTGCAGCTACAAGGTGAACACATCTGGGATCCACTAGATACTGACTCAAGGTGTTCACATCAAAGCATACATCTGGCATGGTATTCGTCATATACATCAACGAACCAATAATTTGTCTGTATAAAATAACATCAACTAAATCTGACGAAGTATTAACCATGAGCTTCAAATTTGTCTCCATGGGTTTGGCCATGACTTTAAATTCCAACATGTCAAACTTCTTCAGTATTTCAACTGCATACTTCACTTGGTTAAGGAATATCTTCTCTGGGCTCTGCCAAACTTCAAGACCTAAGAAATAATGCATCAAGCCTAGGTCTTTCATCTCAAATTTTGCAATGAGCTTCCTTTTACAATATGTGATGAGCTTTCTTGTCAAGAATAAGTCATCCACATATAGTAGCAATACAATTGGCTCATCATTCATAACCTTGAAGTAAATATTAGAATCATATTTACTCTTGCTAAAGCCCAAGCTCGTCAGAAAACTATCAATCCTGCCATACCAAGCTCTTGGAGCTTGCTTCAACTTGCAGACATGAGTCTTCATGTCATATACTTCGAAACCAAATTTTCACATCACATTGTACCAACCTGGTACACTTGATCAACTACAACTTAATATGCACAATCATGTGCTAGCTTTATGTACTTTATGCAAAGCAGTATCTAGCTCACTTTCTGAGAGTATGTCATCTGCTCTTTCTGCAACTGTTCCTCTAGCACTGGGACTCTGCACCTGCACCTGCTATTTCTAAAGCTGAGAATGACTGCTCTATTCTCATTGTAGCTGCTGAAATATGAGAGTAGCTCTTCTATTCTATCATGGCAACAACTTCATCTGAAACTAAGAGTGGTTGATAATGAAGGTATCTTTTCTTCTTTCATGGAGGTAAATCAATCTTCAAATATGGGGACTTCTCCCTCTGAACCTCATACTGTATCAAAATCATGGTTGTTTTGATTGTAATTACGAACATTGGAACTATTTCTTTGATTAGTGGAGCAATTGTCTCATCATAGTCTTCTCCCTCTTGCTGGGAGAATACTCTGGACACAAATCATGATTTGTACATATCTATACTATTATCTGCAACATGCTTGATTTGTTATATCAATCTTGGAAGTCACCACTAACTTCCCTTTTGGTCTCAAGGAAAAAAACCATATCCCAGTTCTTCTGATTGGATTCCTCCTTTGTGACTAAAACAAGGGAATCTTCCTGGAATATTTCACATCTCCTAGAAGTCTCTGAAGTTATGGTCTAGTATTCTCAACTAATGGCATATGTTTGTCAATCCTAGAAGATGTCTTTTTTCCCATCTAATCCTTTTTGAGATCAGTCTTACTCTGAGTCTTGATTTCTTCTGATTCTACAAAAAATTCATAGCCTATGCAGGATATACTTGGTGTTGAATACCAAGTCTTAATATGAAAAGTTGAGTCAGACTTCAAATGAATTATGCTTCATGTCAAGGTGGCTTCATTATCCATTGACCAAGTCTACTGTGAGTTCTATTCTAATGTTCGGTCATCTTTGGAGCCTTCTACTCCTCGTGATCTTTCTCCTTATGAGATGTTTTGTATCTATCAAAAGTAGCTTCTTCTTCATCTTCTTTGGTACATGGATGTATACGGTCATATATACAACTTGGATAGTCTACTCCATGTCTCATCTAATATATATATATATATATATATTGCCTCCTGTAATCGTTACTATAGTTGCCTCAGGGTTATCACCTGTGACCTACCCGGAACAAGAACAATAGGGGAGAAATAGTAGACAAGGATAATACTCTTTATAATAATAATAAAAAAAATAGTGAGAACGATTGTCACAGTAGCTCCTTCAAAACTATCACTTGTGACTTGCCTGAAACAAGGATAAAAAGTAAGAAATACAACAATAGGAAATGAAAGAAACACTCTTCTAGTGTTGTGATCAATCATTCCTCCATGGTAACCTGGAAACAAAACAAGAAGTTTCTCCTAGATGAGATGTTAGTTATATCTAGTAAATGATTACAGTAAGCATTTATCTCAATAGTGCTCACATGCTACCAATTATTCAATAATAAAACTTTTCAAAGATTGATATCTCAACTATAGTGTTTAGCGGTTATCAAACTTGATATGTTTAGATTTGAATATTATCAATTTAATCAATCAAACTTGGAATCTAGAGTCTTGTCCTCAATAATGAGTGTGTTACTTTTCTTCCTAGTCTCCTTCACTAAAGATGACAAGTATTTTCTTCAACATGTCCTCTGTAATAAGATAATATGCTTTCTTGACAAAAAAATGTGTTTAGAGAATAAACTCTATAATCTCAACTTTAATCAATCTAATACTTTGACTTTGATTTTGACCAATGATTAGTATGATAGTCATAAATTCAACAGATCAACATACAACCTAGATGTCCATAAGATCAAAATAGATGCATATCAAAATAATCAAACTTGGGGTGCATTATTCCTCTAAATGTGTTGGATCTGAGATCCTTCTTGATCTATGATTGTTTCTTAGACAAAAGATCCTTTCTCCTGCAATTACCCTTTAAAATAATGATATAGTTTAAACATATGTAAGTACATACCTCTGATGGCATCGGCAGGTAGTTGCACCATCTGGCAGCAGCGGCAATAAATAACAAACCTTTAAAACTTCAGAGATGTTGCAACTTGTAATTTAAAGGTAGTTGGATATATGTTAGGGTAAGGTGCACTAGGACAATAAAAATCAGTCCCAACACTTCATAAAGACTTTCACTGCAACTGGTACTGCATCTGGTGTTGGCACTGCAACTGGTGTTGAAACTGGCATGAAGGAACTGGAACTGCAACTGATACTGCAACTGCAACGACAAATGGTACTACAACTGCAACTGCAACTTAGGGTTTTATGAGGAAACCATGATTTCTCAAACTTCAAATTTTGGAATTATGATCCAGGGACTAGATGTGCCCTCCTAGGGCGAGTTCCTAGGTGTGATGTAACACCCCGGGTTTTGAGCCCCATATTAAATAATGTATTTGTTAAACTGCTGAGAGGACAAAGTGCCCAAATAGTCAAAAGAAGCCAGCATGCCTAAGAAATGTAATGTTTTGATCATTATTAGTAATAAATACATCGTTGGTTGCTAAACAAACAAGGACTAGAGTTATAGGGGGCTATGATTCCATAAGAAAGGAGATCTTGAGGGGCTAAGTTTTTATTTCATTTTTTTAATTACCCATTTTGTTTAATGGGGGAAATTAGTTACATGATCCTCTTGGGGGAAGGCCATGAGGTTCTTGATTCCAAATAATTACATAAACCCATCCCTGGTCTGTTGGGGGGTTCGTTCTCTCTCTCACTCTTGTTCTTGTTCTTGTTCTTTTGTTGGTTGCCTCACTCACGCATTCATTCATTCACTCCTTCACTCACTTGCTCATTGTTCACCCCTCTTGTAGAGATTGCACTTCATTCTTCCCTCACTCATTCATCCATTCTCATGTGTGTCTTGGCTCGGGAAAGGAAGATGAATTGATGAAAAACATCCATGGTATTATTGGTTGTAGAGATTGTTGGTGTAATCTAGCCATGATTTGAGACCTGCGTGTCGGAGATGTGTGGTCTGTGTCTAGATTTTCTCACAGCTGCAAGTCCTGAGAGTCCCAGCATGGAGACTTTGGATCAGCTGCACTGGATCCCTGGAAGGAGAAGGATTGCCTAAGGGACTACGTCGTAGAGAAAGGTGGGGGTCCATTCTCTTGGGTTGTGCAAGCTGGGTAGAAGAGAGTTGAGTACTTGGATTTTTGTGGGTACTGGGAAGCATATGAGAGCTTGAGTGTTGATTGGTTTGCGAAGCCGAGTAACACTCTGGAACCATCCTTGTGGATTCATAGCCCTGGCTTGGGGGTGACATTGTTGTTGAGACTTGGAACAACATTGTTTATGGTTGGGTGGAACGTCCTTGGTCTAGATCCATTCGGTGCTTTTATTATATAAAAGATAAGTGCTCTCTGTCATGGTATTATTGTAATACCCATGTTTCCCCCAGTTTGTAAATATAACTATAACTGGCCAAGATACCATGGAAAACTAAATGTGTGTGAATGTTTGATTTGATAAACCTTGTATAAAAGGGTCAATGTATGAATTTTTTGTTATTAATAGAAATTTGATATGTGTTGCACAACTGCTGAAAGAGGGAAATTTTTCCAAGATAGGCCATGGATGCTATGAGAGAGATGGTGAGGGGAAACCAAGAATGGTTGAGATGACCCTCACTAGACCAGTACCTACTGGGTGTAATTGCTCAACAGTCCTCTGACCCATAAATGAATTACTAGTGAGGTTGGTAGTTGGAAGGTCATTCTCAAGAGTTAATGAGGAGATGGGGCAGGGTACCCATCTGTAAGGATTCTAGGCCTTACCATGAATGGGGATTCAGACCTACACAACCTTGCTGAGGAAGGAAAGAAAGGAGGTAATTCGAGGATAGAGACAGATCTTCCATATAACAGAGTAGAGAAAACACTCTCCCGAGAAGAAAATGGAAGGATACTTCAACTCGGAAGTTGAAAGGAAAAGCTGAGTAGTAAGCTCATTTTGGCTGGAAGGATCCATGGACAAGGTTGGACTACAAGCTGATAAACGAGGCTGACGAGTGACTCAGGAAGTACTCATGCAGACCTCCTTACTTGAAGTAGAGAAAACCAGACACCTAGTTCTTGTGGGAGGAGGAGAGTAACCTTCATCCCTGACTGTTGTGGAGCCTAGAGAAAGAATCTCTCTCAAAGAATCATGGTCTAGATCGGGGGTGGCCTATGGTAAATCTGTCGTAAATCTGTCAGGAGTGACTGTGTCTATGGTTGGGAGGAAAAAGGAACCCCTTTGAGCAGTTATTTCACATTTTCTAGTTCTGATAAGTATTTTCATACCCTATGTAATATGTTGGATGTGATGATGAAATGTTTGTGTTTATGGTTAAGTCTTGCAGTATTTCAACAATTATTAGATAAGCTCTTTTGCTTCTGCAAACTATTATACTTCATGGTTTTCAATTTATCTCAGTTTTGTTGCTATATAGTTATGAGATGTGAATCCGCAGGAGAGATGGGGTAGGATTGATTGAAAACGTCTAAGTCCTCCCAACCCTGTGAAGTTTACCTTAGCGGGAATGTCAAGTTCGATTCGATGGCAGAAGGGTGTTTTTCCTTTATACCATTCACCCATTTGACCGAGGGCTCATGCCCATGCCCTTAACCCCTTTGTTGCAGAAAGGATATTGCGCTTAGCCCCTAATATTTTCCAAGAGACCCATGTGACAAGGGCCTAGGAACCATGAGCTAGTCCGAAAGTAGCTAGTTATTTCAACTTCGGGACTTTGGGACTGGTGACTCCACGATCCTAAAAAATAGCCAAAGGACGAAGTCATGAATCGAGGATGGCCATCAATATGTGGATTCAATGTAGACCTCTACCAGTCGTTAGATCGAACGTCGAAGGGCCAAGGCTACATGGCGAAATTTCGGGGGTTTGGGAGTTTGGGCATAGTTTGGTAAAAAGGAATGCTCAACAAGGATAGCCAACCATCGAACATCGAAATCCCAACGACGATCTTCGATCACCGAAATGTCGAACGCATGGAATGAAGATCGTTGAATTTCAATCACCAAAGGGCTAAGCACGTGGTGATGTTTCGGGATTTCGGCGTTAGAAAAAAGGAGTGTTCTATGTCAAATACCAAAGCCCCCTTTTAATCATAGATATCAACGAAGGATGTGGACCGTTGATCCCCTTCGTTGTTCAGCAATCTAAGAATTTCAAAACATCATTGGAACTCCCAAAGTTCGGGAATGTCCAAAGTGTCGAAACCTTTACTAACACAGGCTCTTAGCTCCTAGTTTTCAGCCCGAGGACACGGGGAAGACCCCGCTAGTTGGTTTAAGCGCATAGTGGGAGATGTAAGCTTCAGAGGAGCAGAATAAAATGGTTTTGCTTAAGGGACCAAAAATGAACCAGGGAAAGAGAAAACTTGATGCCTCGTCCCTAGAAAGGCTAATTAAGGGGTTGTGTATGTTACAATTATTTACCTATGTATTACTTATTCTTTTGTGTATTTATTTATCATTGAATTTATTATTTAGAGTATGCATGCTTCTTGGTTATGGTTGTGCATGTTGTATGCTCATTTTTTTTATGTTTAGCATGAATCTTGATCAATGCATGTAAACCTTTCATGCATACTTACTATCTAAAGTTTGAGCAAGATTCAAATTAGTCCAGAGAAGGGACTTTTGGTTAGCGTGCTCGGCCTGTGAGTGGCTAGGTATGTTACATGTGGTTACTTTCTCCAACGTCCTTCTCAAATAGTGAAAAAAACACCTTTAGGGTTTATGCAGAAACCCTAATTTCGTAGAAGCTGCAATACTGAAAATGAATCTTGGAGAGGGTGCGTTGAAGCTAGCCACTTCTTATAAATTGTGAGTTAGTCTCTTTCAAGCCTGCTCTGATACCATGTTAATGTTTTTACTTTTATAGCTAGCAGTTACGGTTCTTCTTTATTATTACAATCATCTAACATATCGCTACATAAATAAGATCACTAAAAGAGAGGCAAACACAAAAACAATAGAGACACAAAGATTATTCTGGGAAACCCTCATGGGGAAGAAAACCCAACAAAACTTCCTCAATATAGATATACCAAATACCAAACAAAAGATCCTCATCTAGTCCTTCACTAGGTAGAGTAGTGCACCACTTGACCAAGAAATACCAAGAGATAGACTAGAAACCCTCCTTGATGTTACCCCCAGTTGCAGCAACAACTCCTCCAAGAATTGTGCACGTCTTCATAGCTGCAAAGCTAATGTGATGAGTGTGTAAAAATGAGACACCATCCTCACATACAAATACAAGTTGTGAGGTGGTGCTACGGTTGTGACTCTTCACTTGGTGGAGATGACTTCTCCTAGAAGTGGCTAAAACCACTTTACAATAACTAGGGGCCAACTTTACAAATACTACCATAAAAATACATGTTGACCAATCTACAAAAGGGGATTTGATCTTATACAAGACCCGACTTAATCAATCCACAAAAGGGGATTTTATCTATACAGTAATGACTCAAATATAAGTAGAATATTCTTCGAAGGTACAATATTTCAACAAGATTTTGGTCGAAGTGGATGTAAGAGAAGGATTAGTAGGTAACATTGACCTGGTTTATGTCGGAATAACTTGGCACCAGAAGGTAGATTATTGGAGACTACCCTTTAGGTGCCATGGCTTCCATGAAATTGGACACTTACACTCTCAATGTTCCAGAATTGTCCCGCTGCAACAACCTCATGCAAGTAAGTGGAAAACCAAGTCCACAATAAAAAAGAAGAAGATAGTGGAGGTCGGCTTGGTGGAAGGAAAGAATGAATCTTGTCACCTAGACACCGAAAAAGGGGTCCTCTCTAGTCAAGCTCCAGGAGACTTGGTTTTCCAAGCTCCTACTTCAGGTATGATACTATTTCCTCCACCTCTTCATTGTGTTTCCATGTTAGCTCTTGCTTCTCTCTCAATCCCTCTCCCCTCTCCAAGGTCCCCTCTTTCCCTGGCTAATCCCCTCTCCCTCTCCCCTCCCTTAACTCATCTAGAGGAATAGGAAGTTGACCTCTCAAGAGACCCATCTCCCTCTCCCCCTCCCCCAAAATCTCCCTTGATGGTGCCTCCTTCCCCCTCCCCTTCTCAAGCCCACTCCTCTCCCACTCATGACTCTTCTCCCTCCGCTCAATCCATCCCTTCCTTCCTTGAAGCTCCCCTTTCTCCTCGGGGAAATAGATATGTCTTGAGGTATAAATCTTGAGAGACTTCCCCTTCCTTCGCATGTCTCTTAACCCCCCCTCTCTCACACAGGCAGACAAGAAATCCTTCATCTCGAAAGAAAAAGAGAGAGCAACCAAAAAAATCCATAAGGGCACCCAAGCTACCATCACAAGGGCCCTTAGAGAAAGAAAATTCCCTCTGACAAGGGCAAAATGATCTTCCTCTCTTTCAACGCGGGTGGGGTAGGGGGTACCCCAAAGAAGCTAGCCCTCAAAAGAATGATCCGCGACCTAAAACCAGACATCATCCTCATCTAAGAGACAATGTGCACTACCGAGAAAGCTAGATAAAACTTCAGTCATTAACTTTGGAATTGATCCTTCATCACAATCGATGCCTCATGTCTCTCTGGAGGCCTACTCAATGAATGGAGCCCAAATTTCTAGACATTGTCCTCTTCTATCGCTCGCACCACAATTTCTATCAATTTACAACACAAGAATAGTAATTTAGCCTTCTCAGTGGTGAACTTATACGGGCCTTATTCTGATAGGACCTCCTTCTAGGAAGATTTGGTCAATGCGGGATTTTTTTGGGACCCTTTTCTAGTGATGCGGGGGGATTTAAATCTTACCCTCTCCCTGAGGGAGGTTTGGGGTGCACATCCCAGGGTCGATAGGCAAAGCGTCTTCTTCCAATCCTTCTTCGAGAAGGCCAACTTGGTGGACATCAAACCTGTAATACTCTCTCCTACATGGTGGAATATCAGAACCAAGGACGAGGAAGTTGCAAAGAGACTAGATCGCTTCCTAGTATCTGAAGCCCTACTAAACTCATGCGCAAATTTTAGATCTGGAGTAGAGGTGGGAGGCATTTCAGACCATCGGCCTGTTACACTACAATGGACCTCGGGTTTTGATTCCCCCCCATCACCCCTGAAATTAAGCCAGTCTTGGATGGAAGAGGAAGATTTTAAGAATCTGGTCCTTTCCTCATGGACCAAGCTCTCCCCCCTAAATTGTGCTCCATTGATGGTACAATTTGCAACAAATCTCAAAAATTTGAAAAACTCCATAGAAACTTGGCTCCCTTTATGGAAGTCTAAAACGTCCTGACACATTTGGGACACTAAAGAGAAATTAGCGAGGGTCCTAAGTTCCTTAGAGAATTCCCCCCTAACTACTGCAAAGTTAACAGAACTAAGAGATTTGGAGGATAAACGTGCCAAATGGCTCAAGACGGAGGAACAAGAATGGTGTACCCAAAGCAGGGCCTTGTGGATAAAAGAAGGAGACAATAACACAAAGTTTTTTCATCAATATGCGAACTTTCAAAGAAACCTCAACATAATCTGGGAAATCAAATATCAACAAGGAATCGTGGTTGCCTCCTTTGAGGACAAGGCAAAGCTTGGGGTAATTTTTTTCAGCAATCTCTTTTCATCCCCCCAGATGCCCCATCCAATAAACCTTGGAAGTAGTAGGCAAATTCCCTATTGTCTTCTCTGAAAAAAATGAACCTTTCCTTAGAAGAAGAAGTGATGGAACCAGAACTAAAGGTAGCTTTGTTCTCCATGAAGAATGGAAAAATCCTAGGCCCAAAAAGAGTAACGGTGTAATTTTTCAAATCCTTTTATGACCTTCTAAAAGAATATATGTTGCTAATGATAAGAGAATCACAAAAGGAAGGAAGAATTCATGGCCCTCTCAACGCAACCTTCATGTGTCTCATCCCAAAGAAACAATTCCCTTCTTCCTTAGAAGATTTTAGATTGATCGTTTGCTGCAATGTCATCTATAAATTAATCACCAAGATCATCTCAAGGAGACTCAGACCAATGCTAAGTGAAATCATTGGAGAAGAATAATTTGGATTCCTACACAATAGACAAATACACAATGCAGTAGCCATTGCTTAGGAAGTGCTCCACTCAGTCAAGAAAAGAAATATCAAGGCTGCCATCCTGAAATTGGACCCCTCCAAAGCCTATGATCGAGTAAACTGGACTTTCTTGTGCCTGGTCCTAATCCAAATGGGCATGAGCTTAAAAAATGTCAACTGGATAATGGGATGCACCCAAAGTTCTTCCTTTTCCATCCTCATCAATGAAGCCTCGTCCAATTTTTTCAAAGCCTCTAGAGATCTCTGTTAGGGATGCCCCCTTTCCCCCTTTATTTTCCTAATCATAGTTGAAGCACTCAGTAATCTGATAAAGGAGGCAAGGTCTAAGGGCCTCTTGAGAGGAATTGTAGTCTTTGAATCAGAATCAATTACCCACCTTTTATTCGTAGATGACATCTTATGCAACTTCTATGGCTCTCAGAGGAATTTGAATTCTTTCAAGGATATTTTAAACCTATTCTGCAGCGCCATGGGAATGAAAATTAACATGGAAAAGTGATGTCTCCTTCTTAATTAATGTGAGAATGAAGAAGAGGCCTCCATTTCCATCACTTTCCCCGCCCAAAGGAAACACTTCTCTGACGGACTCAAGTACCTGGGTTTTAATTTAAAACCTGACAACTATAGAAAATAAGATTGGGGTTGGTTAATAAGAAAGGTCGAGTCCCTCTTAGTCGTATGGGTCAACAGACTCCTCTCTAGAGGAGGAATACTAGTACTAATCAAATCATACCTAGAAGGAATTCATGTCTATTGGAATTCAATAGCTGAAATTCCAAAAGGAGTCATGGATCACATCGACGCCTAAGATTTTGCTTCCTTTGGAAGGGACGAAATGCTCATGGAGGATCCCTATGGTCAAATGGAACTCAATTGTTGCTCCAAAAGAATTGGGGGGTTGGGGTCTAAAAAACTTAAGACTTTTTACCCGAGCCTTAGCGGGAAGGAACCTTTGGTGCCTAACTATGGGCAACACACTATGGGTAAAAGTAATGAAAATCCAAGCACTTTCCTACTTTCTCTATTTCTGATTGGTTCCAAGAACCTTTGAAATCCCCTAAAGGATCAATTTTCTGGAAATCACTTGTACAAGATTTCCCCATTGTTGGTAATTGGACTGTCTAGCGCATTTGAAATGGGGAAAAGGTGAGATTGGGTGAAGATCCATGGTTGGGAGATGGAAACAATTACAAACTCTCCCAACCCCTACTTCAGTTCCTAAAAGACAAAAACATTCACTTCCTAAGTGACCTCAACATTGGTTTTCCCCAATTGCAAGGAAGAGGGGGATGGAGAAATCCAGAATCCCTGGAACTCCCCCTAGATCTACAGGACGAATGGAACTCTTTCATTTCCATGTTATGTGAAAATTTCATTTCCCTGGATAGAGAGTCCATGGACTCCCTTTGTTGGTCAAAAAACCCGTAGAATGGCTCTTACTTGGTTGAATTAGGCTATAAATCTTGGCTAGAAGAAAACGCTCTGATATAATCGAAGTGGTGGTGGAAGCCCTTGTGGAAAATCAAGGCTCCTCCCAGATGTAAAGTGACACTTTGGATAGCTCTAAACAACAAATTGTTGACTTGGGACAATTGTCTCATGAGAGGTTGGTGTGGACCTAGCAAATGCCCTCTGTGCAAGGAAAATCAAGAATCCATTACTGAGATTTTTATCTCTTGTCCCTATGCAGAAAAGATCGTGCAGTTAATAAAAGACCAGCTAAAATCCAAGTCTAATTGGGACCAGGGTTCTCTTGAAGGTTGTTTCAGAACATGGTTGCAAGACAAAACAACTTTCTTATATGTAGGTCTTTCAGGTATCATGATCACAAACATTTGGTGGGCAAGAAACAATGTCGTCGTTAAAGACAAGACGGTTCCCCCGGAAGTGACAGAGAAATGTCGATTGGTCGGGATGAAGAATTTAAGACAAAGCTCAGATCAAGCAAACAACGTTTTATTGTTCCCCCTCCCGTCAATTACACCATCCCTTGGGGATTTTTTGACGGGGCCAGCCAAGGACATCCTCCTTCATGCAGAGTTGGGGTGGTTATGTTTATCATTCATAGTGACTACATCCATATTAGATATTCGCCAGGAGGTGGAACAAACAACGGAGCAGAATTGATAGCACTTTGGACTCTTTTGGAAACTGCCAATGAAAAAAATATGACAAAGCTACAAGTGTTTGGTGACTCCAAGCCAGTGATCGATTGGGAAAGTGTCCAAAACAACATCGAGAATCCTTGGTTGGCTTCAATTCTAATAGATATCAAGCACACCTTTTGAAATTTTGAATGGCTTTCTTTTCAGCACATTCTGAGGGAGCTAAACACAAAGGCAGAGGAACTCTCCAAAGAATCCATGCAGCTGCAAAAAGGAGCATTCGGCTTTTATGAGTTCTTTGAAGGAACAGAAACCGAGACAATGGAATTCCACCTTTAAAGAATGTCTTTTCTTTTAGTAAGGTTGTAAATGTTTTTTTTTTAACAGTTGGAACAGTTTGTAGAAAGTTTTTGTAAAAGGCCTTAAAAGGTCTATTAGTGTAGTAGAAGAAGTATAGGTAGTATAGATCTGAAATAAAGTCTACCAAGGATGGACTTGAAAAACAACAACATGTATATTCCTTTTTGAATATGGCAGTTTTTTTTCTTATGGAAAAAAAAAAATAGAGAGAGAGAGAAAGAGATTCATCTCAAGTTTCTCTAGGTGCAGACCTTTCCTCAAGTTTTTTTAATCTGAAAAAAAAAATCACCTATAAAGATTTGATCCCTCTTGATGCATGATAGATCATGGATCTACACTGGTAGTAGTAAAGATACAAATATAAATATAAATACAAATATGATTCAATTTGAAAACATATATAATGAAAAAATTAGTACCACTAGAATAAAGAAGTATATGTTTCATAAATATAAAAACATGCATTTTTTAAATTTTAGAAAAAATTAAAATATAAATACATTGCTCAAAATTTTAAATTTTAAAGTAACATTCCTTCTTTATTCAACAAATTTAAAAAAAATAAAAAAATAAAAAAGTTAAAAATTTGTTTGAATTTTTTTTTTTTTTTTTTATCCTTCACTTGATTTTGCTTCTCAAAATCATTTTCTTATGTCATTTGAGTTCACATTTATTTATATGAAAGAGCATATGGTTGAAGATTCACAAATGTGGCCATTATTTTCTAATGGTAAAGTTATTTATAATATAAGTTATCATTAGCTATGTTGTTATTCTAGTTCCACTCTTATATTAACAATTAGTAAATAGTTGATTTGTTAAAAGTTAAATTAGAACATAACCATTAGCTAGTTTAGTTGAAGTTTCCCTATTATTTTAACAATAAAATTTTAATGAACATTATTCAACTATTAATAGTTAAAGTATAACATGAGCATATAACGTGGTGGTTTCTTAAGTTAAAACATTTAAATATATTTCAATATTTCAACACATATGGTAACATTTTCCTCGATCTTTAACTATTTAAAATTGTAAATATATTTAAGCATTTAGTTAATTTCATCGTATCCATACTATGTCGAGTATAAATTGTAAATATATTCAAATACGTAGCTATTTTTGTCACATTTGTGCTATGTTGAATATCCACTAAATTTAGAACTTTGTTTGAATTTGCGTACACCAAAGATCAATACGACCAAATCTTGTTACTAAGATAAGACTCATGAGCAAAGAATAAATATTTTCCACATACAACCAGGTTTGAGACTAATTTAGATTAGTGCAACTCTGAATCTGGAACTACTTTCATATTATTTTGGTGCAACACCTGTGGTATATATTTTCGTTTTCACATATCCTAGTGGGATTGCATCACGTAGGAAGAGTTCATGGAGACAACGGGGTATAAATTGACTTATTTGAAACAAGTAGATGATTATGTGAAAGAAAAGATGTGGGAAGCACAGAATCATGACGCTCTCACTTTGAAAAGTAATGTGCAAGGGTTCGGGATTCTCTAGCTTGTTGGACCTTTATTTGCATAGGGTTTAACTTGATAGAGGTTTTTTTTATGCCATATTTGAATAAAACAAAATGCCAAGGCCATCTTAGTATTCATGACAGGATGGAATGATATAAATGCTTGGAAGGACCAGTTCAAGGCAAGCCTCTATTAGGATATCCAAGCGGAGTTCTATTGCCTACTTTTCATGGATCTATGGCTACTTCTGAGCAGGAAATTTTATATCCAAAATGAAGTATCAGGGATCTTCATGAAATTGTTACCTAGTGGGATGATATATGAGTTTATTTAGTCATTAATTTTATAGACCTTAGAATCGTAGATAATGATTAAGAAACCATCAAGGGTTTGAAGAAGAGATTTAGGAAACGACCTTTCAATCCATTCCAAAATTTGCACTATTACCTACAGTGATAAAAGCAACTGTAATTTATTTTTTTTGTTACATTTTTGTCGTTTATCATATTTATTAACATTATTCTAGAATCCTCATGTAACAAAATAACACTCATATTACAAGATAATAGACATGTTACCGTCTATATTGATAAACATTTCCTTTTGCTTATTGCACAAGCATGTCACAATTCAACCTGCAATATTGGTTGACATATTTGTATCTTAATATGGTTATGATTTATTCTCAATATGAGTAATGATGATATTTGAGTATGCAAGTTTCCACAGTTAGCCATAATGCTAGGAATTTTTTGGTCAAAACCTCACACAAGGTTTTTATCCAAAAAATTTCTTGGATTGACGATATTCCTGAATCCACTCATTATGGCTTAATGCAGTTTCTTATAGGGTATCCTAACACTACATATACAAACTCTTATATGTGTATTATGTCTAGTTTCTAAATATATTCCTCCAAGGAAACTAGCTTATGGGGTTGCTCAATTCTTTATTTTTTTTCACAAGAAAAAAACCATTATCTTGTTATTCATATAGAATCAAAGATAATTTTACATAACATATTTGTGTCTGTGAAAAAGATCACCTTTTCATATTCATCTTCCTACTAACTACTTACACCCACTCCCATTACCAAAAATACCGCTTATTAAGTCTTGCTTATACATTTTGCTATAGATTGTCATACAAAAACCTCAAAATATTGTCTACCATCATTTCTATCTATGGATCATCCCCTAAGTTAAAAAAAAAAACTAAATGTTCTCGAAAGACCACCTCACCCTCTATGATTTCCTCATAGAAACAGGTTCCAAGTTCACCTATGAGTGCCTTTTTGTCGTAGACCTGAAGATAATCAACATTCCACAACCTTTCCATAGCCAACAAAGCCCACAAGCCCAAAAGGTTTTCTCTAGTATTAGAACTAGTTCCCCCCGCCATCCATCCTTTAAAGGCAACTGAGTAGTTTAATTGCAGAAAAAAAACCTAGCTCCACATACCTTTGCTTGTGCAGCCTCGTCGAAATAACCACAAACAACAATGTTAGAATAAGGAAAACTAGAAATAAACATATTTTATTTTTCCCTCAGTTGACTCTGATGTTTCTTATGAGCTTAAAATAATGATCACTAAACTATCCAGGGTAAATGTTATGTTTGAAAACAACAAATTGTTCCTATGATGCCATAAACCCTAACAGGTAAATCTCGGGAGCGCCTTCAGATATTTATTTTGTTTTGTCCAGTACCATAGGTTCTGCTCCAATGTAGAGATGCCCCAATCCTCCTTGAAACCCAAAATACTTTTCAACTTTGTCCAAATAGATTTAGCAAGAGAACGACGAATAAAAAGGTGATCAGGAGACTCAACATATTCTCTATAAACAATACAAATACCTGGTCCAAACCAACCTCTCTTGCATAAGGTATCCCATGTCAAAATCCTCTTTTTTAGGCATAACCATCAGAAACATTTGATTTTTAATGGAAAACTCCATTTCCAAAGTTTTTTCCGCCCACCAAGGCACTATACTAGGAGAATATGCATTTGCAATCACATAATACAAGTATTTAGCAGTTACCTTACCTAAAGGATTACCCATCCATGCCATGCTATCACTAACTTCAGTAAGCCTTATACGAGCATATTGAATACCCTCAATGTACGAGGACAAGGCATGACCTCAATCACCTACCAACCCCAAGGAACGGGTTGATAACCAATCCAATTGTCTGTGGTTGAGTCAAGGCCTTCTATAGTAATGTTTTAGAAGCGAAAATCCATTTTCATTCAAGAAATTAATCAGACTAACAGGTAAACAATATACATTTTCTCCTCCAACAAAGGAATCAATACCTACCCGGACAAAAGCATTATTGCCTATTACGCATGCAATATTTTGATCAATCCAAGGGAAATACTTTGCAAAGCCTCTCCAAATAATGGAACCCTTTGTCATCTTCCTTCAATACTTCCTGAGCCAATCCACCAAAGAGGATCAATGCATATATTTTGCTAAAATCCCACCCCAAAGCCCCTTTCCAGTAATACCATTCCAAATCGTTTTTAATGAAAGGGCAATATTGAACCATTGCAAATGTTTAATACCCCGCCCGCCCAAAGACTTGGGTGTAGAAACTGATTCCCAAGAAGCTAAATGTAATTTATCCACCGGATTTGTTGCTCCCAACCACATAAAATGAAGAACTTTGCCCCTTAAAATATTTATTGAGGATGAAGAGAGCACTAACAAAGAGAACCAATAAGCAGGAATGTTGTTTAAAACATAATTCACCAAAGTGAGTCTGTCTCCCAGAGTAAGCCACCTATAGCACCATACCTTGATTCTCTTCTCTACCTTTTTTATTAACCATAACCAATCTTTAGGACCATACTTATTTGGTTTAAGAATAAACCCAAGGTACTTCATACCCGTACCAAAATATGCCACACTAAAAGGAAGAAATTCATGACTCCTTACAAAGACCGCTTGACAGATACCATGGTTGAGAAGAGTATATTTTGTAGGATTGACTTCCATGCCTGTCACTTCATAGAACAACTTGATTATATCAGAGATCTCTTTCCAGTATGAAATGCTCCCATTTCCAAATAAAATAGCATCATCGGCAAACAAAAGGTGAGTGAGGAAGATGTTATTTCCCAGTCTCACCCCTATAACGTTCCCTTTTCTCTTTGCATCATTCATCAATAAACTCACACCTTCAATAACCAACAGGAACAACAAGGGTGATAGAGGACATCCTTGTCTAATGCCTCTTCCACTAGTAAAAAACTTTGATGGACTTCAATCAATCAGAACAGAAAAACATGTCGAAGAAACACAACTCATAATCCAGTTAACAACATCAAAGGGAAGGCCAATCTGGTGAAGAACTAACCTTAAGAAATTCCAATTTACCTTATCATAATCTTTTACCAAATCCATTTTTAGAATCATAGCCTCCAGGTCTTTTGTCTTGATAGATTGAAATCCCTCATGCATCGATCGAATAGCTTCTATAATCTACCTATTCTTTATAAATGAAAATTGCTCCTTACTCATACATCTATTCAAGAAAGGATTTATTATGTTGGAAATAATCTTAGAGATCATCTTATATAAAATATTACAGAGAGAAATAGGCCTAAATTCTGCAGAGGACTCTGTTCTATCCAATTTAGGAATAAAAGCAAGAAAAGTAGAGTTTACAACCCCAGCAATATATCCTTTCCTCCTAGATTTCTCTACCATATCTACCAAATCAATTCCCAACAGGTCAAAAAAGCCCAAGAAAAATTCCACATGCCATCCATCAGGTCCTGGACTTTCAGATTTTTCAAATATCTTAAGAACATCTTCAACCTCCTTTGGAGATATTGTCTTCCCAACCAATCGAGCCTCTTCCTCATTGAAGAACCTTTGGTATTTCTTCACCACCTTAAGTTGTGTCGAAAAATTATCCCTACCATGATTATCAAATAAATTTGAGAAATATCTAAAAACTTAAATTTTCAAATCCTTAGATGAACTAATCCAGCAATCCTCCTCATTTTTTTAGTCCCATATAGCATTATGTTGTTGTCGAAAGTTTGCATAACCATGGACCTTTTTTTGTATTATTATCCCCCTTCTGCAACCAAATAGCCCTGCTCTTTAGCCTCTAGGTTTCTTCTTCAAGTTTCAAAATCTCCATCTTTCTTATCTTTAAAATGGCAAGTTTGTCTAACTCAGCAGAAGAGAACACCTCATCATAGTTTCCAACATATATGTCATCAATTTCATCCTCAATACTAATAAGTTCCCCAAGAAGATATTTCTTCTTGTATCGTTCCCAACTGATAACTTTCCTTTTTAAGGAAATTTTTTTTTTAACAAATATAGACATTGTCGATTCCTCCAATTCATAAACATCCTCTTTCCAATGATTACAAACCAGTTCCGAGACGTCCTTATCACCCATCCAAACTTCGTTAAATTTGAAAGGGAAACAACAAGGAGAGGAATCCACCTCAAATTGGAAACAAACCAGGAAATTGTCCGAAATGGCCAAGCTAACCATCCATGATCTAAGTCTCTCTAAACAAAGAGCCAATTGTTCAGCAACCAAAAACATGTCCAACCTTTTACCAATACCATTTGATTCCCTTATGAAATTCCTCCAAGTGGGAGAGAGTTTTCCAGGAACCATATCCAAAAGTCGATGGTCATCCAACATCTTTCAAAAGTACTTTGCCATATCATCGGGTCTTTCCCTATTACCCAAAATCTCATTAAATCCCAGAGTAAAATTCAAACCACTACAAATAATAATCCCAGGATCATCAAGAAACCTACTAAACTGGATTTTATCCAAAAAATCTATCCTCCCCGAGAAAGGAGCATAAAAATTTATTAATTTTATCTCGTTCACCAAACCTCTAAATCGACCTTTGAGGAGAAGACCTGCACAACACTTAAAATATTTGAAATTAGCTTTCAAGGGATTCCAAGCTACCCCAAGACCACCATACATCTCATTTGCATTGATAGCACTAACTTCCCATCCAAGGAAAATCTTCAAAAGGATTTCACATGTCTTGAAATCCTCACACATCGTCTCTTGGAAAAACACCAAATCCCGATGAATATTTAAAAAAAGATGCTTCAAGGCCAATAATTTAGGAGAGCCCCCTACTCCCCTTATATTGTAAGAGACCAAAATCATTTCCTCCTGTCACAGGAGGGCATGCAATCTCCAAGGGGCCTCAAATAATTAACATCATGTGAACAACCAGAAGAAACCATTCCTAATCGAGCAGAAAGAGGAGTATAACCCTTTTCCCCATTCAAACTCTCCAAACGAAGAAGACCATCATCTATCACTCCAATATCTTTTTTATTCTTTCGAATGGTGACATTCTAACATCTGGTGGAGTTAATAGGCACTACCCCTTCCTTCAGGGTTTTCCTATCAAAGAAACAAGTAAGCGGTTGGCCTTTCATAACAACAGGGACCTCCCCCTCCGAAATAGCAATGACCACCCGATAAGGATATAGAGTGGATGAAAATCTGATAAGCACGTCTCTTCCAACGTTGAAACCGCAACATGGGAAATCATGTTGCTCTCAATAACACCCGGGAGGGGAGAAATCCCCTCTTGCACACCACCATCCAAATTGACCAAACATAAAACCTCAGGGTGGGAAGGAGAAGGTCTAGAGAAAACAACATCAACCCCCGAAATAGAAGAAACATGTCCACCCTAAGCCCTACTCCCAAGGGCGAACAAAAAGTAGGGCTAGCATAAACATGAACCCCTAACTCCAATGAAACCTTCTTAACCAGCACCAAATCCTTCCCAACAAAATTGTAAAATAAATCTTCCAACTGATCCAACTCATTATGTGATAATAGATTTGAAAATACAGAAAACAGATCTGGTAACATACCTTAAAGTCTTTGTAAGAAGAATCATACTTTCCTGCCGACATGGCACTAGACACATCATCCCCAGGAACCTTCGAAACAGGGATATTCGATCTTTCCATATCTAATAATAACCCAATCCCCTTAGAATGTTGAGATGCAAGATCCTTATCAAATTCACCAGAGGGGTTTTCAACAGATACCCCCAACAGAGGATGAATCGGCTATCTTTTAACAAAACCCTCCAACAATGTATCCTCCAAACCCACACCAGGGCACAAATACTTTAAGTGACCCGTCTTTCGATAAAAATGACACCTGAAAGTGATACCCAAATAATCCAAAGGTTGCACAAAAGAGAAATTTCCGAAATCGATAGTAATTTCCTCCAGTAGACCACCCACAACCTAGACCTCCACCAAGACCCACGCCATTTTTCGATCCAAGGAAAAAAGACCCTCATCATCCACACCGACAAATTTCCCAACGGTGTTTTCCATATTGATCAGAATATCCTTTGACCACAAAGGGATAGGGAATCCCGAAAGCAACATCGAAAGGTGTTGCTTCAGAAAGGGTTCCCTCAAAGGATTAAAGGCCAGGTGTCAGCATTGAAGAACCAAAGAGCCCTTGTCGAAAATCTAGGGCTTATCCAAGACTTTAAGAACATCCTCCTCCCCGAGGAACTAAAAACACACCCAACACTTCATTAGGTTATAAAAATGAGGGCAATAACCCAGAAATGGTTTCCAAATATCGTTTAACCACTTGATGACTTCAACTCTCTTTGATGCATAATACTCAAACCTACCCACCAATGCTCGAGAAGATAAAATCTCCACCTTATCAATCCTAACCTCTTTACCCAAAGTCACCAAGAACACTTTTGATCATACCTTGAAGGCCTTAAGAGCCCTCTTCCTCCTGGCTTTAGCCTTTCTTTGATCCTTAGAATAAATTGAATTACCAGCTACTACCTGAACCCCAACCTCATCCTCATCCAGACACCCCCATAATCCTTCATCTCCCACCGACGCAGCACTAACCTTTGCTTCCTCCTATACCCCAGAACCCAAAAAATCGGCCTTTAAACCAGAGGTAGGGTATTGCACCCCCCGAGAGAAGGAAGGAGAAACCTTATCTCACCTAGTGTCCAGAAATTTTTGTCCCACATGCCCACTAGGAGACACCAAGTAGGCATCTTTCTCCCTCCACCACCTCATAGATCTGAAAAGGGTTTCCCTTCTCTCGCCCCGATCAGAGATCCATTGTGATGTCACCATCTCATCAATCAACAGGATGACAAAATCCTACCCCACACCAGTCCCAATCAACACAAAAATCTACATAAACCCCCCTCATCATGCCATCATCCCCTCCCAAACATATTCCAGGGTTGCTCAATTCATATACAATCAATTTTGTAACTCGGTTGTTTGTCTATTTATGAATATGATTTTATATATAACACTTAGAGGTGTAAAAATTTCCATGGCCATTCCATTTTTTGAAGATCTCAATGGAATAAATTCTAATAAATTAATAACTTAAGTGTTTTTTTTCCTAAATTCCATTGTAAATCTAACTTCTTCCAAAGGGATTAGTATTGGAAATCTAAAGCTATGAAACCACTTTTTAATAACCCGTCAAGGTGTTGCTATATTATTTCTTCATAAAATTATTATATCTATTTAGTATTTCAAATCAACATCAAACACGCAAATCCAAATGCCCAACAGAAACATAATATAATAAATATGTCTGGATTTAATTAGGAGAATCTGTGCAACTATGTCACTTGAGAAAGATAATAAAAATTACACAACTAAATGCTTAATTGTAAAATACCCATAGCCTCCAATTCTCTAAAGTCCACTTGTTGGTCTACCAATGATCCAAATCCAATGAACTAGTGTTCAACCATAGAGGAAAAATCACATCCAAAGGTCAATTTTCCACCCAACCATTGCAATCACATTCACATTATTGCCCCCAAAGCAAAACTCAATCCCAATGGGGTTCTAGACCAAGACATACAAGTAACATTAGAAATAACTTAATGGTTTTCATATCTTTACTACTAGGATCCTACTACCACTTTTTTGCCCCTCAACAATAGTATCTCAAAGACCCATAAATCCTATCCACGAAATTCAGAAATCCCTCTGTAGAAATTTCCAAATCATTTTTCCAACATAAGCATCCTCATAAGTTCCCCCTAGGTCCCCTTTCTCCAAGAAGGTCCTCCCTTAAGGCACTCTCAATTGGCTATCCAATGTAATTGCTTTCCCTTCCTCTACTTAACTTATCTAGGGAGAAATTATGCTTATGAGGGTATTTACAAGTGTCAAAGACAATGTAAAAGTGAGTTAAAACCTTTTTCTCTTTTGTGTTTTTACTTATATTAACTTTTCACAGTTATTTTCACGTAACTTGCTAAGCTCTAGGAAATTGACTTATATTAAGTTTTGAGAATCATTTCCACAATGCTAAGCTCTAGGAAATTTTCACCTGAAACATGAGCCCCTTGCATTGCATTTGATTCCCCTAGTCCTTCAACCATGACTCAACCTAACACATGTTAGTCCAATAAAGATATACATATACAACATCAACACATAAAAAGTTATCATATAAAATTAATCATAATCGTCATTAGTGAACCGACAAGGGAAGGGTGAATCCAAAACCCTATCTCTTGCAATAATTTAATTCAAACATAATGCATGAAGGCAATCACAGAATAATTTAATTCAAACATAATGCATAAAGGCAATGACAGAATATATTGAAATGCATTTTTCAGTGGATCGCAATGATTTAGCAAACCAATCAACACAGCCACAGTCATTGTAACATCCCGCTCTGGCGCACCGAGAAAACTTATTCTTTAAGGACACTTGCTCGCAAGTGATCTGGACTATTATGATATTAAAACATTTGTCCTTTATTATGATGCGTTATGATAGATGACGTGATGTTTTACTGCATTGACATAGACAGGTGCTATTGACTCGGTTTTACTGAGTGTGCAAGGTTTTGGACCTTGAGGATGCAGAGGCATCAACAAAACCCTTGGACTCCGGATCGAATCAGGGAATGTGCTATTGGGGTTTGATTGTTTTATTGTGATTTTAGTACATTTGATTAGATGATATGATGTGGACATGTCTGACATGATTGTTGATGATGCAGGCTGACGATAGCTTGTCGACCAGACTCACATATGGAGTAAAGGGGCCACACACGACTACCAATGAGGTTGAGGGAGAGGTGTGGACAGCAGCCCTGCCACAGCCTACTATCACTCTCGTCATGGCTCGAACTGTAGGTTAACAATTACCTAGTTCGAGAGGACCCAGGATGTCGCGAAGGCAGACTGTGACAGTTGCTCGCGATGATTCTAAGGGGTGCGCAATAAGGCGGGGGCCTTATTCCTTAGAATCCCTTAGTCTCCCACAAGTTCACCTAGCGAAGTGTTGACTCCAGGGGTTATTGATGTCTACCAATCAGTCAAGAGGCGAGTGGCACCCTTGGAGCACGTAGTGCGTCCTAAAGGGCACGTCATGCAAAAGAAAAAATAGAGGCGAGTGGTACCCTTGGAGCACGTAGTGCATCCTGAAGGGCACATCGTGTTGATGATGATAAAGGAACAAACCTAGATGGTCCTAAGACAAATACCTCATTACGAAATTTTAAAACAACTTCCCTAATTAAAATGTCGCCCAGTTCAGAATCTAAGTCCTAAGTCTAAAACTTTGTTAGTGGTAAAATTTTGTCTACCCTTAAGAAAATATCTTTATAAAAATAAAATAATAAAGTTTAAAATTTAGAAAAAAAAAAAAACCACTTAAGCAATAATTTTGGTCTTCATAAATTTTTGGGTAAAGTGAAGGGAGTAAGAAATTAAATAAAATCTGTGGAAAAAAATGTAAAGAAGAAATTAATTGTTTTAACTTTTGATAGTTTAATAAGATACTAAATTAATAATAAAAGTAAAAGAGGGGAATATAAAAAATAGGAAACTAGGGAATGAGGCAACATAAAAAGGGAAAGAGGGAAACTCGTGGTAAAAAGCAGGAAACCAACTTGGGAAAGAATCAGCATTTAAGAAACTTCTAATTTTGAACTGATTTAGCAATTTCTTTTTAGGGAAAGCTTTTAAAACCTGTAAGGGAATCTAGGGACACCTAGGAGTAAATTTAGGAGTAGCTCTAGGTGGGTGAGGGAAATGAGACAATAAATAAATTAAAGAAAATAATTATTGGAGGAAAGTGGGGGATGGATGACACTTGTACGAAGGAGAATTTTTAGAAGATTTTTATTAAAACTTAAATTAACTGAGATTTAAGGAAAGAATGGAAGTTCTAAAACTCTATAAAAGAAAGGGAGGAGAGGGAAGAAGGGGATCGACTGTTAGCATAACGTTACGCTGTCGGAATAGTGACTTGACTGATTTACTTGTGGGAGTTGGGATTTCCCAGCTCGGAGAGGAGTGGTAGCTCAGCCTTGCGAGGCGAGATGGGAGCTAGACGTACCATTTGGATAGTGTGTGGCCCATTTGTGGCTCAGGGGGATAAGGGGGAAGGAGAGTACCCCTAGCGTTGGTTGGGAGGTATCGGTGTAGTCTCGACGGTCAGCGAGTGGGAGCGGCACAGAGCGCGCGGACGTCATTCGAAGCGGGCGATAAGGCCACAGTATGATTTGTATTTTACTAGAATAGAATGCATTATGACTTATGCTAGGATCGATACATCGGTGTAAATGGATTGATTGGCTATTTTTATTTATTTACTCGGCGATTACAATTGTAACTACTGTAACTGTTGTTTTTATTTAAATTTCTCATGTGACACAGTATTATTGTTGCAAATCATGTACAATTTGATATTCTATAGGTTTCTTGGGTATGAATTACAACTAATAAGCTATTGAATAACCTCATGATAAAAGAAATTTATCGTTGTTACTTACACAGATAATAAAATCTCCCCTGTTAATTACTTAGACAAATAAAATAAAAAAATTCGAAGGTGAGTTACTTACCTCTGCTATTTGAGAGATAATAAAAATTTTACCATTGTTACTTACCTCTGTTAATAGAGATATTTACTTATGTTATTTAATTAGGTTTCGAACTCATTCTGTGAGGGGTGTAAAGGCGAATTCGTTCTAGCAAAAACTCCTTTCGGACAATTTCGTTGGGTAATCGTTACTGTAAATTTTGTTTGGCAATCTGCCTCATAATTTTGTTGCTGAAGAAAACTCCTTTCTGGAAATATCATTTGAAAGTGGTTACTGTGAATTGTTTCTGGAAATTGTTGGGAAATTTGTTACTGAGAATTTGGTTTTGGGCAAACTTGTTCCTGCATGCTTTTGGGTAATGGCAACTTAACTCAGTGCCTTCTGCCTGTGTTTTAGTGAACCCGAATGCCTTTTGAATCGTGGTTTATGCCTTCCTTCTTGTTAAAGGATACCTCTTCAAGCTTTCACCTAGAATATCGATTCTCCTTGCTCTGCGATTTGGCTAACTGTGTATTTGAAACCAGTGAGATGCATGCTTGACTACGTAGATCTCACAAGACAGTGCCCTTTCACCTTTATTACTGGGCAACCGTAAGGTATTCTTACCAGTCGACCATTCACCTCTCCGCGTACATTGAACAGGATGGAGGTTAACACTCTGACCTCGGTTGGGTACGGGGGCGTTTAATGGGAGTCTCTACAGTGGGTCACAATTGCCACATCGTTTTCTAATAGCCTTGGTTCCTTGGGTGACTGCCTTACCTTCTTTAAATTTTAGTCTCCACCATTGCTAAAATTCGACCCTTACAGCTCAACAAATTTGATGGCGACAAGTGTACATTGTCCTAACTATCAATTCAAGATGTTGGATCACGTCTCCCATTTCTTGTAGGTCTTTTAATCTGCTCTTTTATCTTATTTAGATGTTTATTTAGAAGGCGCCCTAAGCACCAGCAGTGCGCAATGGCAATCCTTCTGGTATGAGAATGGCGCCCCCATTTTTTTTATTTCATTCAAGACGATTGTCTACCTTCCTGTCCATTTAATGGCAGTCAAAAACCTTTATAAAATTTGTGTGGTTCAATCCTTTTCCGGACCTTCTCGTTTAGATTGGCTGCCTTGGATGCGTGGTGGCCTTGTGATAAATGTGAATATTGACTGGGTGTTGGTAGCAAAACCCCTCCCGCAGATTCTTGACAGCGCCTGAAACTTTTACCTACCCTAGAACTCGATCGCAACTGATGGAGTGACAGCTTGGACAGAAACACCTTTATGTTGTTGACAGATGTTTTTGTGTTGGATTGAGCTGTAACCGTCAGCCCTTTTAGCATATTTTTTTTAACAGAGTTTAACCATCACTACCCCCCTAATCTTGGCGATTTAAATCAAGGCAAGTGACCAGCACCCTGGAGGCGTTGATTTCTTTGAGGTACAGACGGCTGATCTATGGTGACAGCAACTGAAAGATTTCGTATGAGACCGCGTGTTAGGAACTATTATTGTTAGTGGTTGTGCATTGTGCCTTTTATCGATATTGACTAATGCAGATGGACATTGATGATTGGTAAAGTGTAGAGTTGTATTATTGATCAATTAGAATGGATAATTTAATTACGGATGAGGCTCATGTTAATTAATTCCTTAGTTGTATTTATCGATTATTGAAGACTCATTGAATTATGATTATTCGTTTTCATAGCTGAAATGTTCTCTGTTAACTTGATTCAATTCCTTTCCCTTTTATTTAATTCTAGTTAATTTTCTAACTCGGATAAGAAGAATTTTGTTTTAATATAAATTGTTAGCGGGTATGGTTTTAATGTAAATTGTGTATTGTTTTTATAATTGTTTAGTGGGTATTGTCGTAATGGGTCTTGTTCTAATATAAATTGAACATTGTTTAATATAAATTGAGTATTGTTTCAATACTAATTGGATCTCGTTCTAATACAAATTGGATATGGTTTAATATAATTTGGGTAGTGCTTTAATATAATGGGGATATTGTTTTAATACTGGCCAGATCTAAAATTGTAACACTTGGACATATAGGGAGAGAGTGGATGAGAAGAAATTGTTACTCTCCTTCATTTAATCCTTCTTCACTTAGCATCGTGTTGATGTATTTTAATAATTTGTTATTGTGCACTAAGGAATTAAGGCCTAACTGGATGTTAACCTTAAAATAAGGAATGGTGTTATAGAGTTCCCTTAGATTTATCTTTTGGCAACTTACAAGCGTTCATGTAAATTGGTTTCCTTTAATTATAACATGTTACTGAGAATAGGGGAATGTTCAAGACCCTTGGGATGTATATATAATAATAATAGAAAAGGATTGTGGCTAGATTTACTTTTGGAAATTAATATCTCATTAAATTGGTATAAGAAGGGAGAATAGTAGCTTCTTAATGACTTTTAAGTGGTGAGTAATTTAATGAGTTAAGAAGTTAATAATGTCTCACTAATGCTTTCGCCTTAATGTAGATAACCATGTTAGTTGTTATATTAAAGGTTGTATTATTGTCATAATAATTGCCTTACTTGTTATATTAATTGTCGATATGTTGTAATTGATTAAAAATACACTTCCAATGCAATACGATAATAGTAGTGAGTAATTTAATGAGTTAACAATGATTCACCATTGAAATTTGCCTTAATGAGATAACTTTGTTAATTGCGATATTAATGGTTTGTATTTGTCATTAGTTTAGTATGCATCGGTCTGCTTGTGTCGGGCGAGATGTAGACACCTCCTTGTTTCTCAGAACAGTCGCCATCCATGAGACCTTAAATGGTTAAAATCGATGGGAACCTAGGCTTGAGCATTGCTTATGTGTCTTGGAGGTCCTAACCATTGCAGGGTAGGACGGATGGGTAGTCAGTCTTATTTATTTGTCGATTGATTGTCGTTCATTACATGCAGATACTGGAAGTGTGTCTTAGGTCGTATTGTTGTGTTTCGTCATTGTATGCGTCTTGATAGTCGTCGAGTGTCGACGCAGAGTCGAATTTGTTTATTACCCTTGTACCCACACGCACACACAAATAAAAAAAAATGTACTTGTTATTTGAGGTTCGTCATCGTAACGAGGTGGTTCGTTACATATGGTATCAGAACAAGTTCAACCCGCGACTTGGGATCGCTAGGACTTTCGTTGACATGATTGGATTATACTGTTGCTAATCGAGTTGATTGTGTGCGTGCAGGTAATCATGGTTAGAGGATTCCATGGAGGCAGATGACGGGGTGCTAGAGAAGGAGGCATGACGCCTCCAGTAGCATCCACACCGGAGGGGTCTAACCCCCAGGGAGACGAGGAGGTTCTCAGGCAGGAGCAGATAGCAGTTGGCAATGTAATCAGAATGATGAGATCCTTTCAGCGCATGTCTGAGGCACTGATCAGCCGTTTGGACAGAGATGAGGCTAGGGTGTCGGCACCCATTGAGGTTCTGCTGCGTGCACCGGCCGTGACTGGTAGCATTCACCATGAACTCGAGAAAGTCAAATTTCTCGAGTTCTTGGGTGCCCCAGACAGCACAGTCGTCGAGGCATGGTTGGAGAACATGGCGATGTGCTTCACACTTCACAATTATACCTCCAACATGAACGTTTGCATGGTTGTCTTTCAACTGAAGGGGAGCCCTCCTCTATGGTGGAAGACGCTCCTACCGCAGTTGAACATGGTCGTCGAAGACGTGTTATGGGAATTGTTTGAGGAACAGTTTCGAGAGAGGTACCTTTCAGAAAAATTCATTGAGAGTCAGCTCAATGAGTTTAACGCCCTACGACAGGGAGGTCATACGGTGCCCGAGTACGAGGCCCGTTTTATGGAGCTGCTCCAGTATGCTCTGCACCTTAACACCGAGAAACTTAAGGTTAATAGGTTCATATTCGACCTTAATAGTAGCCTGCACGCAAAGGTTAGGATTTTGATGCCTCAAACCTTGCACGATGTCATCCAAAAGGCCCTCGTAGAAGAGGAGGAGCTTATCAGTGGGGGTCAGACCAGGCCTCCAGCGAGACCAGCAGGAAAAGGTTCATTTGGAACACAGCAGCACCAGACACCAACGAGACTTACGCCGAGATATCGTGGCTTCTAGAGGGGATCCACTTTCACTACACCCCAACAATCGACGCCTCAGCAGCGGACACCTTACTGGGGACCACAACACCAGCAGCAGCGTCGCCCGCAGCAGCAGCAGTTTAGGCCTATTCAGCAAAACAGACCAGGGTTCCAGGCTGGTGGGTCGTCATCTTCTACTTTGGGTACCAGGACAACTAGACTGAAGAAGGGGTGTTGGATGTGTGGGGAGCCACACTACCAACGTGACTATCCTATGGAGAGGACCAGAGCGTCTGGATCAGCAGGACCCACTACTGTGGGAGATATGGGCAAGGCCCATCGGATTCATGCAGCGGTGAATAACCGCCAGGCAGAGCACCAGTTGACTGTGCTAGAGACGACAGGTACCGTCATTGACCAGACCCTTAGTATTTTGATAGATCTTGGTGCTACCGAGAGTTTCATTTCTGGTGCAGTGCTAAAAAGGATTAAGGTAAAGGCAGTCCAACAGGACGAGTTTAGCTTCGTAGAGATGGCTTCAGGGGCCAAATAGAAGGTTGGAGGAAAGGTTACAGGATGTATCCTTAACCTGGGAGAGTTTTCCACGAGGGCCAACCTATATGTCACAATCCTAGGATCTTATGATGTCGTGATTGGTATGGATTGGTTCGAATCGCATGAGGTGATACTCAACTGTAAGACAAAATGGTTGAGCTTGGTCGATGACAAGGGACACAGACGTGTGATTGTAGGATGGAACCAGGGATTTTTCCTGAGCTTCATCTCTTCCTTACAGCTACGGAAGAGTATGTGCAAGGGGTGCAAGCTTTATGCAATCCTTGCGTTAAACGAGAAGGGAGTAGCGGAAGGTCTAGAACACTTTCTGGTGGTGAGAGAGTTTGTGGACGTATTTCTGGAAGAGTTACCTAGGTTGCCGCTGAAGAGAGATTTGGAGTTTACCATAGACCTGAAACCAGGACCGAACCGACAGCAAGGACGCCTTATCGGATGTCGACCCTAGAGTTACAAGAGTTGAAAATGCAACTAAAGGAGTTGTTGGACCTGAGACTGATACGTCCTAGCATGTCACCGTGGGGTGCACCTGTTATTTTCATACGAAAGAAGGACGGATCGTGGAGGCTTTGCATTGACTACCATCAACTGAACAAGGCCACGATCAAGAATCAGTATCCCTTGCCGAGAATTGATGATCTGTTCGATCAAATGAAGGGTGCAACAGTGTTCTCCAAGATCGATTTACGATAAGGGTATCACCAGTTACGGATCAAGGATGATGACATCCCTAAGACCGCCTTTAAGACGAGGTTTGGACATTTCGAGTTTACTATTTTACCATTTGGACTGACAAATGCCCCTGGGGTATTTATGAGCTTGATGAACGGGGTGTTCCGTGAGTACTTGGACAAGTTTGTCCATGTGTTCATTGACGATATTTTGATTTACTCTCGTACGACGGAGGAGCATGATGAGCACTTGCGCTTGGTACTACAGTGTCTGCGAGAGCACAAATTGTATGGGAAATTGTCCAAATGTTATTTTTATCAATCAAGGATTCACTACTTAGGGCATGTCATCTCCAACGAAGGTATCACCATGGATCCAGCCAAGGTCGAGACTATTATGGAATGGCCTGTGCCAATGAATGTCACGAAAGTGCGTAGCTTTATGGGTTTAGCAGGATACTATCGACGGTTTGTCGAGGAATTTTCGAAGATATAAAAGTCGATCACAGAATTGAAGAAGAAAAACAAGAAGTTTGTTTGGATCGAGAAATGCGCGGAAGAATTTCGGAGGCTTAAGGAGTTGTTAACAAAAGTGTCGATACTAAAGGTCCCTGACATGGCCGTGGACTTCTTGGTATGCACTGACGCATCCAAGGAAGGTTTAGTTGGAGTCTTGATGCAAGACGGACAAGTGATTGCTTACATTTCGAGGAAACTGAGAAGGCATGAGGAGAACTACATGATGCACGATTTGGATTTATTATCCATCATATATGCCTTGAAGGTTTTGAGACACTACCTTGTTGGACGAAAATTTGAACTAAAGATTGATCATTGTGGACTACAACACATTTTTACGCAAAGCAACCTGAACGCACGACAACGATGTTGGTCGGAATTTCTTAGCGAGTACGACTTTGAGATTAATTACATAAAGGGAACAGTGAACTGAGTGGCGAATGCTTTGAGTCGGAGACCACGCATATTTTCGGTGTTGCCTCTTCAAACGAATCTAGGTTTGAAGATTCTCACTTTACAGCGTGACGATGACTGGTACAAAGAGGTCGAGAGTTTTATCGGACAAAACACAATGATGGTACCACGATATGAGGGATTTTCATTTGATAGTGATGGGTTATTGAGGTTTAAAAGTCGGATTTATGTACAGCCAAACGACGAGTTGAGGATGTTGATCCTGAGCGAGGTTCATAGAGCAGTTTACATGGCTCACCCGGGAGTCACGAAGATGAGGGCAGACCTTAAGCCCTTATTCTT
Organism: Picea glauca; assembly: GCA_000966675.3. Taxonomy (NCBI): domain Eukaryota; kingdom Viridiplantae; phylum Streptophyta; class Pinopsida; order Pinales; family Pinaceae; genus Picea; species Picea glauca. The sequence continues at coordinate 289,294 of JZKD02S1856327.1, read as the reverse complement.
TTCGAAGGGAATGAAGGCAGACATGGTCAGCTATGTGGCCAGATGCCTCAAATGTCAGCAGGTAAAGGCTGAACATAGACACCCAGCGGGATTACTACAACCGCATGCTATTCCGGAATCGAAATGGGAGGTTATTTCAATGGATTTCATTGTTGGATTGCCACTAACAGTGAGGAGACATGACTCGATTTTCGTAGTAGTAGACACTCTGATGAAGAGTGCTCACTTTATTCATGTGCGTACGATGTATCAGGCACCTGACATTTCAAGAGTTTTCATCAGTGAGATTGTGAGGCTGCATGGCATGCCTAAGAGGATTATATCCGATCAAGGATCGGTGTTTACCGGATAATTTTGGACAAGTTTAAAAGAGGCCTTGGGAACCCAAGTTAACTTTAGTACTGCGTATCACCCAGAGACTAACGGGAAGACCGAACGAACGAACCAAACCTTGGAGGACATGTTGTGCATGTACGTGATGGACCAACAAAAGCGTTGGGAAGAATTGTTACGACTAGTAGAGTTCGCTTACAACAACAGTTTCCAGAGCACCATTAAGATGGCACCTTTCGAGTTTCTTTACGGGCGACCATGTCGGACACCCTTGAGTTGGGATCGGCTTGAGGATAGGGTCCTGGTGGGACCAGAAGCGATCCAAGAAATGGAAAAGAAAATGCAAACAATAAGACAAAGGATTAGAGAAGCACAGGATCGACAGAAGAGTTATGTCGATGCGCACCGAATCGATCGTAGTTACGAGGTCGGCGATCGAGTCTTCCTGCGGGTTAAACCGCATAAGAGTTTGATCAAGTTTGGAAAGGGAGCTAAACTCTCTCCTATGTTTTTGGGACCTTTCGAGATTGTGGAGAGAAAAGGGCCTATGGCCTGTCGACTAGCCTTGCCTGATTCCTTGAGGCGTATGCACAATGTTTTTCATGTATCTATTTTGAGACATTACATTAGTGATCCTACACATGTGATCGACATGAATTAATTGCAAGTATCGGACGAGGGAGCGCTCACGGCTGAGCCGGTCCGCATCTTAGATCATTGTGTTCTACAGTTACGACGTCGAACGATAGATCGGGTCAAGGTCCAGTGGGACAATTATAGTCTGCACTCGACGACCTGGGAGGACGCATATGATATGCGCCAGCAATTTCCATTTTTGTTTGATAGATAGACTTATGATACTATGATACACTTATTTCGGCATGTATACTATGAAACTTTGGGATGAAGTTTAGACCAAGAGGGGGTGAATGTAACATCCCGCTCTGGCGCACTGAGAAAACTTATTCTTTGAGGACACTTGCTCGCAAGTGATCCGGACTATTATGATATCAAAACATTTGTCCTTGATTATGATGCGCTATGATAGATGACATGATTTTTTACTACATTGACATAGACAGGTGCTATTGACTCGGTTTTACGAAGTGTGCGGGGTTTTGGACCTTGAGGATGCAGAGGCATCAACGGAACCCTTGGACTCTGGATCGAGTTAGGGAGTGTGCTATTGGGGTTTGATTGTTTTACTTTGATTTTAGTACATTTGATTAGACGATATGATGTGGACATGTCTGACATGATTGTTGATAATGCAGGCTGATGATAGCTTGCTGACCAGACTCACAAATGGAGTAAAGGGGCCACACATGACTACCAGAGAGGTTGAGGGAGAGGTGTGGATAGCAGCCCTGCAACAGCCTACTAGCACTCACGTCGTGGCTCGAACTGCAGGTTAACGATTACCTAGTTCGAGAGGACCCACGATGCCGTGAGGGCAGGCTGCGATAGTCACTCGCAATGATTCTAAAGGGCGCACAAGGTGGGGGCCTTATTCCTTAGAAGCCCTTAGTCTCCCACAAGTTCACCTGGCGGAGTGTTGACTCCAGGGGTTATTGATGTCTACCAATCAGTCAAGAGGCGAGTGGCACCCTTGGAGCATGTAGTGCGTCCTGAAGGGCACATCGCGCAAAAGAAACAATAGAGGCGAGTGGCACCCTTGGAGCACGTAGTGCGTCCTGAAGGGCACGTCGCGTTGATGATGATAAAGGAATGAACCTAGATGTCCCTAAGACAAATAACTCACTACGAAATTTTAAAACAACTTCCCTAATTAAAATGTCGCCCAGTTCAGAATCTAAGTCCTAAGTCTAAAACTTTGTTAGTGGTAAAATTTTGTCTACCCTTAAGAAAATATCCTTATAAAAATAAAATAATAAAGTTTAATAAAAAAAATTAAAAAAAATAAATAAGAACCACTTAACCAATAATTTTGGTCTTCATAAATTTTTGGGTAAAGTGAAGGGAGTAAGAAATTAAATAAAATCTGTGGAAAAAAATGTAAAGAAGAAAATAATTGTTTTAACTTTTGATAGTTTAATAAGATATTAAATTAATAATAAAAGTAAAAGAGGGAAATATGAAAATTAGGAAACTAGGGAATGAGGCAACATAAAAAGGGAAAGAGGGAAACTCGTGGTAAAAAGCGGGAAACCAACTTAGGAAAGAATCGTCATTTAAGAAACTTCTAATTTTGAACTGATTTAGCAATTTCTTTTTAGGGAAAGCTTTTAAAACCTGTAAGGGAATCTAGGGACACCTAGGAGTAAATTTAGCAGCAACTCTAGGTGGGTGAGGGAAATGAGACAATAAATAAATTAAAGAAAATAATTATTGGAGGAAAGTGCGGGATGGATGACACTTGTACGAAGGAGAATTTTTAGAAGATTTTTATTAAAACTTAAATTAACTGAGATTTAGGGAAAGAATGGAAGTTCTAAAACTCTATAAAAGAAAGGGAGGAGAAGAAAGAAGGAGATCGGTTGTTAGCGTAATGTTACGCTACCGGAATAGTGACTTGACAGATTTACTTGTGAGAGTTGGGATTTCCCATCTCGGAGAGGAGTGGTAGCTCGGCCTTGCGAGGCGAGCTGGGAGATAGACGTACCATCTGGATAGTGTGTGGCCCCTTTGCGGACGTCATTTGAAACGGGCGATAAGGCCACGGTATGATTTGTATTTTAGTAGAATAGAATGCATTATGACTTATGCTGGGATCGGTACATCGGTGTAAATGGATTGATTGGCTATTTTTATTTATTTACTCGACGATTACAATTGTAACTGTTGTAACTGTCGTTTTTATTTAAATTTCTCATGTGACACAATATTATTGTTGCAAATCATGTACAATTTTATATGCTATAGGTTTCCTGGGTATGAATTACAACTACTAAGCTATTGAAGAACCTCATGATAAAAGAAATTTATCGTTGTTACTTACACAGATAATAAAATATCCTTTGTTAATTACTTAGACAAATAAAATAAAAAATTCGAAGGTGAGTGTTTTACCTCTGCTATTTGCGAGATAATAAAAATTTTAACGTTATTACTTACCTCTGTTAATAGAGTTATTTACTTATGTTATTTAATTAGGTAAGGAAAAATTTCAAATTCATTCTGTGAGGGGTGTAAAGGCAAATTTGTTCTGGCAAAAACTCCTTTCGGACAATTTCGTTGTGTAATCGTTACTGTAAATTTTGTTTGGCAATCTACCTCGTAATTTTGTTGCTGAAGAAAACTCCTTTCTGGAAATATCGTTTGAAAGTGGTTACTATGAATTGTTTCTGGAAATTGTTGGGAAATTTGTTACTGAGAATTTGGTTTTGGGCAAACTCGTTCCTGCATGCTTTTGGGTAATGGCAGCTTAACTCGCCGCCTTCTCCCTGCGTTTTAGTGAACTCGAATGCCTTTTGAACTATGGTTTATGCCTTCGTTCTTGTTACAAGATACCTCTTCCAGCTTTCACCTAGAATCTCGAGTTTCCTCGGTCTACGATTTGGCTAACTGTGTATTTGAAACCAGCGAGATGCATGCTTGACTGCGTAGATCTCACAAGACAGCGCCCTTTCACCTTTAGTACTGGGCTATCATAAGGTATTCTTACCAGTTGGCCATTTACCACTCTGTGTACATTGAACACGATGGAGGTTAACACTCTGACCTCGGTTGGGTACGCGGGCGTTTAATGGGAGTCTCTACAGTGGGTCATGATTGCCACATCGTTTTCTGATAGCCTTGGTTCCTTGGGTGACTGCCTTACCTTATTTAAATTTTAGTCTCCACCATTGCTAAAATCCGACCCTTACAGCTCAACAAATTTGATGGCGGCAAGTGTACGTTGTCCTGACTGTCAATTCAAGACGTTGGATCATGTCACCCATTTCCTGTAGGTCTTTTAATATGCTCGTTTATCTTATTTAGATGTTTATTTAGAAGGCGCCCTAAGCACCAGCAGTGCGCAGTGGTTGTCATTCTGGTATGCGAATGGTGCCCCCATTTTTTTTATTTCATTCAAGGCGATTATCTACCTTCTTGTCCATTTAATGGCAGTCAGAAACCTTTATAAAATTTGTGTGGTTCAATACTTTTCTGGACCTTCTCGTTTAGATTGGTTTCCTTGGATGCATGGTGGCCTTGTGATAAATGCGAATATTGACTGGGTGTTGGCAGCAAAACCCCTCCCACAGATTCTTGACAGCGCCTGAAACTTTTACCTACCCTAGAACTGGACCGCAACTGATGGTGTGACAGCTTGGACAGAAACACCTTTCTGTTGTTGACAGAGGTTTTTGTGTTGGGTTCAGCTGTAACCGTCAGCCCTTTTAACATATTTTTTTTTAACAGAGTTTAGCCATCACTACCCCCCTAATCTTGGCGATTTAAATCAAGGCAGGCGACCAGCACCCTGGAGGCGTTGATTTCTTTGAGGTACAGACGGTTGATCTATGGTGACAACAACTAAAATATTTCGTATGAGACCGCGTGCTAGGAACTATTATTGTTAGTGGTTAAGCACTATGCCTTTTATGGATATTGACTAATGCAGATGGACATTGTTGATTGGTAAAGTGTAGAGTTGTATTATTGATCAATTAGAATGGATAATTTAATTATGGATGAGGCTCATGTTAATTAATTCCTTAGTTGTATTTATCAATTATTGAAGACTCATTGAATTATGATTATTCGTTTTAATAGCTGAAATGTTCTCTGTTAACTTGATTCAGTTCCTTGCCCTTTTATTTAATTCTAGTTAAGTTTCTAATCGGTATAAGAAGAATTTTGTTTTAATATAAATTGTTAGCGGGTATGGTTTTAATGTAAATTGTGTATTGTTTTTATAATTGTTTAGTGGGTATTGTCGTAATGGGTCTTGTTCTAATATAAATTGAACATTGTTTAATATAAATTGAGTATTGTTTCAATACTAATTGGATCAGGTTCTAATACAAATTGGATATGGTTTAATATAATTTGGGTAGTGTTTTAATATAATGGGGATATTGTTTTAATAATGGCCAGATCTAAAATTGTAACACTTAGACATATAGAGAGAGAGTGGATGAGAAGAAATTGTTACTCTCCTTCATTTAATCCTTCTTCACTTAGCATCGTGTTGATTTATTTTAATAATCTATTATTGCGCACTAAGGAATTAAGGCCTACCTGGATGCTAACCTTAAAATAAGGAATGGTGTTATAGAGTTCCCTTAGATTTATCTTTTGGCAACTTACAAGCATTCATGTAAATTGGTTTCCTTTGATTATAACCAGTTACTGAGAATAGGGGAATGTTCAAGACCCTTGGGATGTATATATAATAATAATAGAAAAGGATTGTGGCTAGATTTACTTTTGGAAATTAATATCTCATTAAATTGGTATAAGAAGGGAGAATAGTAGCTTCTTAATGACTTTTAAGTGGTGAGTAATTTAATGAGTTAAGGAGTTAATAATGTCTCACTAATACTTTCGCCTTAATGTAGATATCCATGTTAGCTGTTATATTAAAGGTTGTATTATTGTCATAATAAATGTCTTGCTTGTTATATTAATTGTCGATATCTTGTAATTGATTAAAAATACACTTCCAATGCAATACAGTAATAGTAGTGAGTAATTTAATGAGTTAACAATGATTCACCATTGAAATTTTCCTTAATGAGATAACTTTGTTAATTGCGATATTGATGGTTTGTCCTTGTCATTAGTTTAGTAGGCATTGGTCTTCTTGTGTCGGGCGGGATGTAGACACCTCCTTGTTCCTCAGAACAGTCGCCAGCCTTGAGACCTTAAATGGTTAAAATCGATGGGAACCTGGGCTTGAGCATTGCTTATGTGTCTTGAAGGTCCTAACCATTGCAGGGTAGGACGGATGGGTAGTCAGACTTATTTATTTGTTGATTGATTTTCCTTCATTGCATGCAGATATTAGATGTGCGTCTTAGGTCGTCATGTTGTGTTTCGTCATTGTATGCATCTTGATAGTCGTTGGGTGGCGACGCAGAGTCGAATGTGTTTATTACCCTTGTACCCACGCGCACACACAAAAAAAAAAAATTGTACTTGTTATTTGAGGTTCGACATCGTAACGATGTGGTTCGTTACATATGTTATCAGAGCGGGTTCAACCCGTGACTTGGGATCGCTACGACTTTCGTTGACATTATTGGATTATACGGTTGCTAATCAAGTTGATTGTGTGTGTGTAGGTAATCATGGTTAGAGGACGTCACGGAGGCAGACAACAGGGTGCTAGGGGAGGAGGCGCGACGCCTCCAGTAGCATCCACACCGGAGGGGTCTAACCCCGAGCGATACGAGCAGGTTCTCAGGTAGGAGAAGATAGCAGTTGGTGATGTAATCGAAATGATGAGATCCTTTCAACGCATGTTCGAGGCACTGATCAGCCGTTTGTACAGAGATGAGGCCAAGGCGTTGGCACCCATTGAGGTTCCACCGCTCGCACCGGTCGTTACTGGTAGCATTCACCGTGAACTCAAGAAAGTCAAATTTCTCGAGTTCTTGGGTGCCCCGGATAGCGCAACCGCTGAGGCATGGTTGGAGAACATGGTGATGTGCTTCACACTTCGCGATTATACCTCCAACATGAAGGTCTGCATGGTGGTCTTTCAACTGAAGGGGAGCGCTCTTCTATGGTGGAAGACACTCCTACCACAGTTGAACATGGCCATCGAAGACGTGTCATGGTAACTGTTTGAGGAACGGTTCCGAGAGAGGTACCTTTCAGAGGAATTCATTGAGCGTCAGCTCAATGAGTTCAACACCCTACGACAGGGAGGTCGTACGGTGCCTGAGTACGAGGCCCATTTTATGGAGCTGCTCCGGTATGCTTCGCACCTTAACACCGAGAAACTTAAGGTCAATAGGTTTGTATTCGGCCTTAATGGCAGCCTGTGTGCAAAGGTTAGGATTTTGATGCCTCAAACCTTGCACGATGCCATCCAAAAGGCCCTCATAGCAGAGGAGGAGCTTATCAGTGGGGGTCAGACTAGGACTCTCGCGAGACCAGCAAGGCAGGGTTCATCTGGAACACAGCAGCACCAGACACCAGTGAGACTTACGCTAGGTTATCATGGCTTTTAGAGGGGATCCACTTTCACTACACCCCGATGAACGATGCCTCAACAGCAGACACCTCACCGGGGACCACGACATCAGCAGAACAAACCAGTGTTCCAGGTCGGTGGGCCGTCATATTCTACTTCGGGTACCAGGACTATTGGGCCAAAGAAGGGGAGTTGGACGTGTGGGGAGCCACACTACCAGCGTGGGTGTCCTATGGAGAGGACCAGAGCATCCGGATCAGCAGGACCCACTACCGTGGAATATATGGGCAAGGCCCATCGAATTCATGCAGTGGTGAATAACCGCCAGGCAGAGCAGCAATTGACTGTGCTCGAGATGACAGGTACCATCGCTGACCAGACCCTTAGTATTTTGATAAATCCTGGTGCTACCGATAGTTTCATTTCTGGTGTAGCGCTAAAAAGGATTAAGGTAAAGGCAGTCGAACAGGATGAGTTTAGCTTCGTAGAGATGGCTTCAGGGGCCAAAAAAAAGGTTGGAGGAAAGGTTACAGGATGTATCCTTAACCTGGGAGAGTTTTTCACGAGGGCCAACCTATATGTCACGATCCTAGGATCTTATGATGTCGTGATTGGTATGGATTGGTTGGAATCACATGAGGCGATACTCAACTGTAAGACAAAATGGTTGAGCTTGGTCGATGACGAGGGACAGAGACGTGTGATTGTAGGATGGAACCAGGGAGTTCCCCTGGGGTTCATCTCTTCCTTACAACTACGGAAGAGTATGCACAAGGGGTGCAAGCTTTATGTGATCCTTGTGTTAAACGAGAAGGGAGTAGCGAAAGGTCTAGAACACCTTCCGGTGGTGAGAGATTTTGCAAACGTATTTCCGGAGGAGTTACCTGGGATGTCGCCAGAGAGAGATTTGGAGTTTACCATAGACCTGAAACCGAGGACCGAAATGACAGCAAGGATGCCTTATCGAATGTCAACCCCGGAGTTACAAGAGTTGAAAATGCAACTGAAGGAGTTGTTGGACCTAGGACTGATACGTCCTAGCGTGTCACCGTGGGGTGCACCTGTTATTTTCATACAAAAGAAGGATGGATTGTGGAGGCTTTGCATTGACTACCATCAACTGAACAAGGCCACGATCAAGAATCAGTATCCCTTGCCAAGAATTGATGATCTGTTCGACCAAATGAAGGGTGTGACGGTGTTCTCCAAGATCGATTTGCAATCAGGGCATCACCAGTTATGGATCAAGGATGATGACGTCCCTAAGACCGCCTTTAAGACGAGGTTTGGACATTACAAGTTTACTATTTTACCGTTTGGAATGACAAACGCCCCTGGGGTATTTATGAGTTTGATGAATGGGGTGTTCCGCGATTACTTGGACAAGTTTGTCCAAGTGTTCATTGACGATATTTTGATTTACTCTCGTACGATGGAGGAGCATGACGAGCACTTGCGCTTGGTACTACAGTGTCTGCGAGAGAACAAATTATATGGGAAATTGTCCGAACGCTCTTTTTATCAATTAAGGATTCACTACTTAGGGCATGTCATCTCCGGCGAAGGTATCGTCGTGGATCCAGCCAAGGTCGAGGCTATTATGGAATGGCATGCGCCGACGAATGTCACGGAAGTGCGTAGCTTTATGGGTTTAGCTAGATACTATCAATGGTTTGTCGATGGATTTTCGAAGATAGCAAATCCGATCACAGAATTGCAGAAGAAAAACAAGAAGTTTGTTTGGATCAAGAAATGCATGGAAGCATTTCAGAGGCTTAAGGAGTTGTTAACAATAGCGTCGATACTAAAGGTCCCTGACATGGACACAAACTTCTTGGTATGCACTGACGCATCCAAGGAAGGTTTAGGCGGAGTCTTGATGCAAGACGAATGAGTGATTGCCTACATTTCGAGGAAACTGAGAAGGCATGAGGAGAACTATGCGATGCACGATTTGGAGTTATTAGCCATCGTATATGCCTTGAAGGTTTGGAGACACTACCTTGTTGGATGAAAATTTGAACTAAAGACTAATCATTGTGGACTACAACACATTTTTACGCAAAGCGACCTGAACGCACGACAATGGCGTTGGTCGAAATTGCTTAGCGAGTACGACTTTGAGATTAATTACATAAAGGGAACAATGAACCGAGTGGCGGATGCTTTGAGTCGGAGACCACACATCTTTTCGGTGTTGCCTCTTCAGATGAATCTAGGTGAGAAGATTCTCACTTTACAGCGTGATGATGACTGGTACAAAGAGGTCGAGGGTTTTATCGGATAAAACACAATGATGGTACCACGATATGAGGGATTTTCATTTGATAGCAATGGGTTATTGAGGTTTAAAAGTCAGATTTATGTACCACCAAACGACAAGTTGAGGATGTTGATCCTGAGCGAGGCTCATAGAGCAGTTTACATGGCTCACCCGGTAGTCACGAAGATGAGGGCAGACCTTAAGCCCTTATTCTTTTGGAAGGGAGTGAAGGCAAACATAATCATCTATGTGGCAAGATGCCTCAAATGTCAGTAGGTAAAGGCTGAACATAGACACCCAGCTGGATTACTACAACCGCACGCTATTCCAGAATCAAAATGGGAGGTTATTTCAATGGATTTCATTGTTGGATTGCCACCGACGGCGAGGAGACATGACTTGATTTTCATAGTAGTAGACACTCTGACGAAGAGTGCTCACTTTATTCTTGTGCGTATGACGTATCAAGCACCTGACATTGCTAGATTTTTCATCAGTGAGATTGTGAGGTTGCATGGCGTGCCTAAGAGGATTATATCCGATCGAGGATCAGTGTTTACCTGACGATTTTGGACGAGTTTCCAAGAGGCCTTGGGAACCCAACTTAACTTTAGTACTGCGTATCACCCAGAGACTGACGGGCAGACCGAACGAACAAACCAAACCTTGGAGGACATGTTTTTGCATGTACGTGATGGACCAACAAAAGCGTTGGGAAGAATTCTTGCCACTAGTAGAGTTCGCTTACAACAACAGTTACCAGAGCACCATTAAGATGGCGCCTTTTGAGTTTCTTTACGGGCAACCATGTCGGACACCCTTGAGTTGGGATCGGCTTGAGGATAGGGTCCTGGTGGGACCAGAAGCAATCCAAGAAATGGAAGAGCAAATGCAAAAAATAAGACAAAGGATTAAAGAAATGCAAGATCGACAGAAGAGTTATGTCGATGCGCACCGAATCGACCGTAGTTACGACGTCAGCGATCGAGTCTTCCTGGGGGTTAAACTGCATAAGAGTTTGATCAAGTTTGGAAAGGGAGATAAACTCTCTCCTAGGTTTGTCGGACCTTTCAAGATTGTGGAGAGAAAGGGGCCCGTGGCCTATCGACTAGCCTTGCCTGATTCCTTGAGGCGTATGCACGATGTTTTTCATGTATCTATTTTGAGACATTACATTAGTGATCCTACACATGTGATTGACATGAATTCCTTGCAGGTATCGGACGAGGGAGCGCTCACGGCTTAGCCGGTCCGCATCTTAGATCATCACATTCGACAGTTACGACGTCGAACGGTAGATCGGGTCAAGGTCAAGTGGGACAATTATAGTCTGCACTCGATGACCTGGGAGGACGCATATGATATGCGCCAGCAGTTTCCATTTTTGTTTGATAAATAGACTTATGATACTGTGATACACTTATTTCGGCATGTATACTATGAAACTTTGGGACGATGTTTAGACCAAGAGGGGGTGTATGTAACATCCCTCTCTAGCGCACTGAGAAAACTTATTCTTTGAGGACACTTGCTCGCAAGTGATCCGGACTATTATGATATTAAAACATTTATCCTTGATTATGATGCGTTATGATAGATGACATGATGTTTTACTGTATTGACATAGACAGGTGCTATTGACTCGGTTTTACTGAGTGTGCAGATTTTGGACCTTGAGGATGTAGAGGCATCGATGGAACCCTTGGACTTCGGATCAAGTCAGGAAGTGTGTTATTGGGGTTTGATTGTTTTACTATGATTTTAGTACATTTGATTAGAGGATATGATGTGGACATGTCTGACATGATTGTTGATGATGCAGGCTGATGATAGCTTGCCGACCAGACTCACAAATGGAGTAAAGGGGCCACACATGACTAACAGAGAGGTTGAGGGAGAGGTGTGAACAGCAGCCTTGCCACAGCCTACTAGCACTCCCACTGTGGCTCGAACTGTAGGTTAACGATTACTTAGTTCGAGAGGACCCATGATGTCGTGAGGGCAGACTGTGACAGTCGCTCGCAATGATTCTAAGGGGCGCGCAATAAGGTGGGGGGCTTATTCCTTAAAAGCCCTTAGTCTCCCACAAGTTCACCTGGCGGAGTGTTGACTCCAGGGGTTATTGATGTCTACCAATCAGTCAAGAGGCGAGTGGCACCCTTGGAGCACGTAGTGCGTCCTGAAGGGCACATCGCGCAAAAGAAAAAATAGAGGCAAGTGGCACCCTTGGAGCATGTAGTGCGTCCTGAAGGGCACGTCACGTTGATGATGATAAAGGAACGAACCAAGATGTCCCTAAGACAAATATCTCATTACGAAATTTTAAAACAACTTCCCTAATTAAAATGTCGCCCAGTTCAGAATCTAAGTCCTAAGTCTAAAACTTTGTTAGGGGCAAAATTTTGTCTACCCTTAAGAAAATATCTTTATAAAAATAAAATAATAAAGCTTAAAATAAACAAAAAAATAAATAAAATAAAAAACCACTTAAGCGATAATTTTGGTCTTCATAAATTTTTGGGTAAAGTGAAGGGAGTAAGAAATTAAATAAATCTGTGGGAAAAAAAATGTAAAGAAGAAATTAATTGTTTTAACTTTTGATAGTTTAATAAGATACTAAATTAATAATAAAAGTGAAAGAGGGAAATATAAAAATTAGGAAACTAGGGAATGACGCAACATAAAAAGGGAAAGAGGGAAACTCGTGGTAAAAAGTGGGAAACCAACTTAGGAAAGAATCGACATTTAAGAAACTTCTAATTTTGAACTGATTTAGCAATTTCTTTTTAGGGAAAGCTTTTAAAACCTGTAAGGGAATCTAGGGACACCTAGGAGTAAATTTAGGAGTAGCTCTAGGTGGGTGAGGGAAATGAGACAATAAATAAATTAAAGAAAATAATTATTGGAGGAAAGTGGGGGATGGATGACACTTGTACGAAGGAGAATTTTTAGAAGATTTTTATTAAAACTTAAATTAACTGAGATTTAGGGAAAGAATGGAAGTTCTAAAACTCTATAAAAGAAAGGGAGGAGAAAGAAGAAGGGGATCGGCTGTTAGCGTAATGTTACGCTGCCGGAATAGTGACTTGACTGATTTTCTTGTGGGAGTTGGGATTTCCCAGCTCATAGAGGAGTGGTAGCTCGGCCTTGGGAGGTGAGTTGGGAGCTAGACATACCATTTGAATAGTGTGTGGCCCCTTTGAGGCTCAAGGGGCTAAGGGGGGAGAAGAGTACCCCTAGCGTTGGCTGGGAGGTACCGGTGTAGTCTCGACAGTCGACGAGCGAGAGCGGCACGGAGCACGCAGATGTCATTCAAAGCGGGCGATAAGGCCATAGTATGATTTGTATTTTACTAGAATAGAATGCATTATGACTTATGCTGGGATCAGTATGTCGATGTTAATGGATTGATTGGCTATTTTTATTTATTTACTCGGTGATTACAATTGTAACTGTTGTAACTACTGTTTTTATTTAAATTTCTCATGTGACACAGTATTATTGTTGCAAATCATGTACAATTTTATATTCTATAGGTTTCTTAGGTATGAATTACAACTAATAAGCTATTGAAGAACCTCATGATAAAAGAAATTTACCGTTGTTACTTACACAGATAATAAAATCTCCCCTGTTAATTACTTATACAAATAAAATAAAAAAATTCGAAGGTGAGTTACTTAACTCTACTATTTGCGTGATAATAAAAATTTTACCGTTGTTACTTACCTCTGTTTTTTTTTGTAAGTAAGTAGTATTATATATAAAGGGCCTTCCTGGACCAAAAAGAGATAAGAAGTACAGAGAATATTCTTTGTTGTAGTTACTGGACTACCCCAACAGAGGGGAAACCAGTCCAGCGAGCATGGAATTCAAACATAAAAAGTGTGATAGTCCAAGTGAACTGTTCAAATCTAACTAGACAGCAACTAAAAAGTAAAGACACTAAAGAGACTGGAAATGTTCTAATGACCTCAGACATGTGGCAGGTAGCCTGTCCAAGTGACATGGACAGCCTCTGACCATGGCTCCTCCTCGACATATGTCACCTGATCAGCCCACTGCTTCACCGCGTCCACGCTTCCCTCGGTCCTACCGACAGCTAGCGGGGTATCCTGCTTCGCTTCACGTCCTGTGTCCATCTCCTTCACCTTCTCCTCATGCCTGACTTTATGATTCTCATCTCTGGTTGAATTCTGCTCCTGGACCTTTCCTTCATTGGTTGCGCCACCAGGTTCTGCTGTCGTAGCCTCGCCGGCGAGGTCCGAGGGGATAGCTTCTTGCAGAGACGTAAGGAACTGGAGTAGGATTGCTATATTTCCATCCACGGCTAGTAATCGAAATTGGAGATCCTCCACCCCCTGGCGGAGTTCGAAGACCAAGCCAAATAGAATTGCCAGGCTTTCCCAAAGCTGAGTGTCAAGGAAAGGGTTCGAGGACTGGTTTTCGGTGCTTCGAGGCTTGCATGGAGGTGGTTCCCCCATAATCAGCCCAGCAGATATAGGAATTGGTGCGAGGGGAGGTTTGAACAAGGGTGGTTCAGGGAGAAGGCGTGAGGTGGAAGACGACATCCTGGGGACGATAGTCAGGCTATCAAAATGTGTAGCAACTAAAGCGGGGGATGAAGGAAGAGTTGAATCTGGCTAAATGGAGGGAGAGGAGCAGGAGGAATGCGAGGTAGGAGGAGAAACAGAGGGTTGTCGAGGTTTCCATGGGGAACCTCTACACGGGCACCCTCGAGGCCGTGGCATGGTTCTTGTTGTGAACTGGATAGATAACGTCAAGTGCAAAGGGGAGTGACAGGAAGCCTACAGCCAGACCAGAGCTGTACTGAGCCTGAAAGTCCCAAAAAACTCAGACGGAGGCAGCCAGGAGGGATGCCAGTTGAGGCCCACGCAGGGACAGGCAAAATGCAAGTGGAACTCATCCATGGAATGAGCGTAGAGGGGAGGAGGGATGTGTTTAATTGCTCCCTGCGCCATGTTTAATGGCTATTTAATGCTGGTATAGGGTGGTGGGCGAAGGCACGAGCCCTTCACATGGCTCGGTGCTTTGCTGGCCATGCCTCTCCACCTCGTCATGCCGCGTGTAGTGCAATAACACCCCATCTGGGGTGTTACTTACCTCTATTAATAGAGTTATTTACTTCTGTTATTTAATTAGGTAAGGAAAAATTTCGAATTCATTCTGTGAGGGGTGTAAATGCGAATTCGTTCTGGCAAAAACTCCTTTTGGACAATTTCATTGGGTAATCGTTACTGTAAATTTTGTTTGGCAATCTGCCTCGTAATTTTGTTGCTGAAGAAAACTCCTTTCTGGAAATATTGTTTGAAAGTGGTTACTGTGAATTGTTTCTGGAAATTGTTGGGAAATTTGTTACTGAGAATTTTGTTTTGGGCAAACTCGTTCCTGCATGCTTTTGGGTAATGGTAGATTAACTCGGCACCTTCTGCCTGCGCTTTAGTGAACCCGAATTCCTTTTGAACCGTGGTTTATGCCTTCGCTCTTGTTACAGGATACCTCCTCCAGCTTTCACCTAGAATCTCAAGTCTCCTTGCTCTGCGATTTGGCTAACTGTGTATTTGAAACTAGCGAGATGCATGCTTGACTGCGTAGATATCACAAGATAGTGCCCTTTCACCTTTACTACTGGTCAACCGTAAGGTATTCTTACCAGTCGACCATTCACCACTCCGCATACATTGAACACGATGGAGGTTAACACTCTGACCTCGGTTGGGTACGCGGGCATTTAATGAGAGTCTCTACAGTGGGTCACAATTGCCACATCATTTTCTGATAGCCTTGGTTCCTTGGGTGACTGCCTTACCTTCTTTAAATTTTAGTCTCCACCATTGCTAAAATCTGACCCTTGCAGCTCAACAAATTTGATGGCGGCAAGTGTACGTTGTCCTGACTATCAATTCAAGATGTTGGATCACGTCTGCCATTTCCTGTAGGTCTTTTAATCTGCTCTTTTATCTTATTAAGATGTTTATTTAGAAGGCGCCCTAAGCACCAGCAGTGCGCAGTGGCATTCCTTCTAATATGCGAATGGCGCCCCCATTTTTTTTATTTCAATCAAGACGATTGTCTACCTTCCTGTCCATTTAATGGCAGTCATAAACCTTTATAAAATTTGTGTGGTTCAATCCTTTTCTGGACCTTCTCGTTTAGATTGGTTGCCTTGGATGCGTGGTGGCCTTGTGATAAATGCGAATATTGACTGGGTGTTGGCAGCAAAACCCCTCCCGCGGATTCTTGACAGGGCCTGAAACTTTTACCTACCCTAGAACTGGAACGCAACTGATGATGTGACAGCTTGGACAGAAACACCTTTTTGTTGTTGACAAATGTTTTTGTGTTGGGATGCGTTGTAACCGTCAGCCCTTTTAACATATTTTTTTTTTAACAGAGTTTAGCCATCACTACCCCCCTAATCTTGGCGATTTAAATCAAGGCAGAGGACCAGCACCCTGGAGGCGTTGATTTCTTTGAGGTATAGACGACTGATCTATGGTGACAGCAACTGAAAGATTTTGTATGAGACTGTGTGTTAGGAACTATTATTGTTAGTGGTTGTGCACTGTGCCTTTTATCGATATTGACTAATGCAGATGGACATTGCTAATTGGTAAAGTGTAGAGTTGTATTATTGATCAATTAGAATGGATAATTTAATTACGGATGAGGCTCATGTTAATTAATTCCTTAGTTGTATTTATCGATTATTGAAGACTCATTGAATTATGATTATTCGTTTTAATAGCTGAAATGTTTTGTGTTATTTTGATTCAGTTCCTTACCCTTTTATTTAATTCTAATTAAGTTTCTAATTGGGATAAGAAGAATTTTGTTTTAATATAAATTGTTGGCGGGTATGGTTTTAATGTAAATTGTGTATTGTTTTTATAATTGTTTAGTGGGTATTGTCGTAATGGGTCTTGTTCTAATATAAATTGAACATTGTTTAATATAAATTGAGTATTGTTTCAATACTAATTGGATCTCGTTCTAATAAAAATTGGATATGGTTTAATATAATTTGGGTAGTGTTTTAATATAATGCGGATATTGTTTTAATAATGGCCAGATCTAAAATTGTAACACTTAGACATATAGAGAGAGAGTGGATGAGAAGAAATTGTTACTCTCCTTCATTTAATCCTTCTTCACTTAGCATCGTGTTGATTTATTTTAATAATCTATTATTGCGCACTAAGGAATTAAGGCCTACCTGGATGCTAACCTTAAAATAAGGAATGGTGTTATAGAGTTCCCTTAGATTTATCTTTTGGCAACTTACAAGCATTCATGTAAATTGGTTTCCTTTGATTATAACCAGTTACTGAGAATAGGGGAATGTTCAAGACCCTTGGGATGTATATATAATAATAATAGAAAAGGATTGTGGCTAGATTTACTTTTGGAAATTAATATCTCATTAAATTGGTATAAGAAGGGAGAATAGTAGCTTCTTAATGACTTTTAAGTGGTGAGTAATTTAATGAGTTAAGGAGTTAAATAATGTCTCACTAATGCTTTCGCCTTAATGTAGATAACCATGTTAGTTGTTATATTAGATGTTGTATTATTGTCATAATAAATGCCTTACTTGTTATATTAATTGTCGATATCTTGTAATTGATTAAAAATACACTTCCAATGCAATATGGTAATAGTAGTGAGTAATTTAATGAGTTAACAATGATTCACCATTGAAATTTTCCTTAATGAGATAACTTTGTTAATTGTGATATTGATGGTTTGTCTTTGTCATTAGTTTAGTAGGCATTGGTCTGCTTGTGTCGGGCGGGATGTAAACACCTCCTTGTTCCTCAGAACAGTCGTCAGCCTTGAGACCTTAAATGGTTAAAATCGATGGGAACCTGGGCTTGAGCGTTGCTTATGTGTCTTGGAAGTCCTAACCATTGCAGGGTAGGATGGATGGGTAGTTAGTCTTATTTATATATCGATTGATTATCGTTCATTGCATGCAGATACTGGATGTGCGTCTTAGGTCGTCATGTTGTGTTTCTTCATTGTATGCGTCTTGATAGTCGTCGGGTGGCGACGCAGAGTCGAATGTGTTTATTACCCTTGTACCCACGCGCACACACAAAAAAAAAATTGTACTTGTTATTTGAGGTTTGTCATCGTAATGAGGTGGTTTGTTAAAGTTACAGAGAAATGAAGTGATTGTATTAACAAATATTCTAGGTTGTCAAAGTCGGTTTAAACACTGCATGCCCTAGCCCCTGTAGCTAAGGATGCCATAAACAACAAATTGTTGCCTCTAGTCTTGTGTATAAAGAACATATTTTCTTTCTTCATCTTTGAAGAATTATTTGGAGATATTTATCTGAATCAATCGATATAGTATCTGAATCAATCGATATAGCAATCCGAAAAGAGCAGAATACATACATAAGAGGAGAAGACCGAAATTAATCCAAAGGAATTAATCCTTTCTTCAAGGGTGGGTGTTTAGGTTGCAAAGGAAAATGAAGCAATTATCTGATGAGGCTTCAGTGAAGGTTCACAGTCAGTCAATGCCAAAGATGAAAATATCAAATGCACCTAATCAACAAGATGCTAGAGCACATTATTCTTATTAGTCCATGTTGTAGGCATAGAGGGACTATAGTGATCGATAATTAGTTGACCTCATATTAGATTGTCCATTGACCACCAATATTTCCATATTATCTATTGTTGGAACCAGAGAACTAAAAACACTGATTTTTATATAATAAAAAGTACCATATTTGTCATGATCTGATTGGACAACAGATTGGAGGTCTTATTGTCGGCTTCTCTATTCCCAATGTTATATATGTTGGCATATCCAAATTATTTCATCGTATATGGTCTTTTTGAAACATATATTTTCTTATGCATTGGTCAAAGGTGGATTAATGCTAGAATTAGTTCGAATGATTGCTTTAGCATTTTCTGCTAGCTAGAATACATTCTCTAGCATATTACTATGTGTGATTTTTGCTTTATTCTTGCATGCTTCAAGAGAAGAGGACTGCCACGCTGCATTTTTTCTTAAATGTTTGCACAGGACTACGCCCTTCGATGGTTCTGACAACCTTAAGTGTTTACCTAACAGGTCTGGCAGTCTTAAATGTTTATTGTACAGAGGCGTTGCAATACAATTTCGTTCCATTTTTTTTATGGTATTGTTTGCAGTGAAATTGTGTTGAATTGTTCTCTGTCGGCATCAGTGGTCCAGTGGTCAATGCTTGTTCGTTGGTTCATTCCACAATCCTTGTTCTTGTTTGATTCAACTTTGCAAATTTGAGGTCCTATAGTTGCAGTTGGACCTCTTTGTGGTTGTCATTGGTTTGTTGTTCTTCAACTTTGCAAGTTGTTGGACCTGTTGTTGTGGTTTGTAGTTTTGGGGGCTGAGTTGTTGTCATCCCTCGTTGACGGGTAAGTTTATTTTCCATCGTTTTGTTGGTATTTTTCAATGGTGGGAGTCCCTACCTCGAAATTCTATTGCAGACCATTTTTCTCTGTGCTCTTAATTTATGTTCCTGGAAACCATGCATCTTCATATGTCGGCTGCCACGTCCATATCTATTTCGAAAATTCCAATGCAAAGGAGTTTTCGAAAAGTAGTTCGGAGCTATCAAAAGAGGGAACCATCCGTCGGGGTGTAGACGCAGGGAATGCTTTTATTCTGTGGGTCGGAAAACTGCATCCAGTTGTTGCCTTTGTCCTGTCCTTTGTATTTTGCAGAACTTTTTTCTAGCTCTGAGAAGCTTGTAGGATGCACAACATGAATAGGTTCAAATCAATCTTTCTGCTGAGTAAATTTATGGTGTTATTTATTTGCGTTGTTTCGTTTTGTTTGGTTCTCTTTCCAGTGTGGGTTTGTTTTATTTTCATCTTCTATGGGGACTAGGGGGGATTGAAGTTGACTAGAAGAAGGTTGAAAGATACATACGAGGATTGGTACCCAATTTCATGCTTGTAGTTTTCCTATTTTGCTTTCCTTCTTTTTTTTTCCCCTTTACTCTGTTTTCATGCAAATTGAAAGTATCTAACAAACAACTTCAAAATGATAGTTCAAAATATCAAAGAAGTAATAAATGTTGACTCGTATTGAATAGATACACACTCCATTATACATGACAGCATTGACGAGGTTTTGCATAGCAATGGGATTTTTAGATTGGATGCATTCTCGTATACTGTAGGGGATTGCCTTTTCGATGCATTTAAGGTTCTACTGCATTTATGATATTCCTCGACCGACCTACATAATGGATTAATAGATTATTTCCTGGGTTGTTTAAAAAATGGCGATGTTGAGCATTGGAGTCATATGAATATGAACTGGAATCTGATTTTCTTCGATAGTTGCATGGAATACATTATGTCCAAATGTATTTTGCAAAGATGCGGTTGTCTACATCTTCAATTCTGCCTGCACATGAGAGGGGACTTTGGGGAGATACATTTTGTATACGGTGGTTGTCTAACTGGCTCAATATATCAATTGAAATATGGTCATTGACAAGAAAAACATGATATCTACTATTCAACAAAACTACATCAGACGATCCATATTGCATCTTGTTCCATGATGCCAATGTTGTCAGTGGTCATTATGAACCACTACTGTACAAAAAAATGTCCATATGCAATGTTTAAGAAGCTCATATTTACTTTTCCCTCATTTGCAAGGACCTTGAATCGCAGTGGAAATAAATTATGCATCGCATAAACTGCCATGGTTTACAGCTAGCAACAATTGTTGTGTCTAGCTGTGGAGATAGTTTGTTCAATGCAATTTGTTGTTTGGTAACAGCGGAGTTCGATGTGTAATCGCTACGGCTTTACATTGTACAGTCATTTTGCAATACAATTATAGGCAACAACCAACAGGATTTTAGGTGCTTGCATGAGCACCTTTCGCCATATTTCCTACAAAATATGTCGGCAATTGGAAGTTGGCAAGAATACCTTGTAAACATGGTGTTTCCATATGAAAAAGGGAATGTGGAGGGTTGTAGATTATGTTTGCAATGGTTGTCTATCATGTTCAAAGTAAATATCGAGGTCTGGTCGGCCTTGCCAGATGGCACTGTCCATTCTTGGTCTATTGATTCAAATTACGATTGAACAATTGACATCCTCTCGTTGAAAACAAATACAACACATATTCATTATGAACCTTTGCTTGGACATATCAGTGGTTCAGGGTTGAATGTCCATGCCAGTCAAACCGCATCGAATCTGCATACGCGTCGCATGCTTTTTAGTGAGAATGAAACCCCTTCCGGTTGTGATATGGCCATACAGGGCTTGAACAAAAAATCCATGCGTGAAATTCATCACAATTATGATGAGGCCATACAAGGCTTAAACAAAAAACGTAGAGTAAGTTATCACAACTTGAAAAAAGTTATGCGTAAAATTCGTCCCAGTTGTGATGAGGCCATACACCCCTTAAACAAAAAAACGTACACTAATTTATGACAACCTGAATCAGAGTGAAATTCATCCTAGTTGCTATCAAGTTATCGTGCCCTTGGACAAGAAACGTAGAGTAAGTTACCACAACTTGAAAAAGGTCATGCGCGAGAGAAAAAAATACATTGCTACACTTCCTTTTAGAGAGAAACTCACATATCGCAATCTAAAGAAATTTGTTCGTGCACAACATAACAGAAACAGATACGGTCGCATATCCCAGAATAGTCATGCAACTTTCACATTTCATGGCCTAGAAGCAACATCATCCACTACTACCAATGAAAACCAGCAAACACTTTCTACTCATACTTCCCTGTGAAAAAAAATGCAAGACAGACGTACATGAAACAAATTAAAGACACCCCTTCCATTGCATGTGCAATTTGTGAACAAATGAATTTCTCAAAAAACATTAAGTCTTTCACGCCTGATTTGCAAGCAGAATACCTCTTCATGACAACGCACAATAAACCATTTTCTAGTGGCAAAATTTGTCTTCCATGCAAACGGTCGCTTGAAAATGGAAAACTACCACAATTTGCAACCCTTGAGCAAATAAGATGTAATACACCACTACCAGATGTAAGTGCACTTATGAAACTCGAGGAGAGACTTGTGTCTCTGCGAATTGCATTTGCACAAATCAGGCCTTGGGGCTATAAACGACCCCAGATGGGCTTAACAGGATCAATTATTAATGTGCCTATTCAGCTAGATGTTGTGCAAAAATCCTTGCCACAATTCATTAGCGATACAATGAAAATTGTTGTGGCTCTGAAAAGACACTTGCGATACAAAAATGCCTATCAGATAGTAAAAGTTTGTGTGCATGTTGTTATGAAAGCATTAAAGGAAATATGTTCTAGGGACCTATACAAAGCACAAAACATTTGTATAAATGAGAACTAGAACAATTTTCTTGCAGAAGAGGATGCCAACTCTGCAGAGACTATCGAAAATGATAGTGAATTTGATACAAGTGATGAATCAGAGAATGAAACACATGTTGAGACATTGGTGCATGGATTCACTGATTCACAGTGCATTCGTGACTTGCAAGACAAGATTGTCGAAATTGCACTTGCTGAGGGGCAGTGTCCACTTGGAATATTCAAAGACAAATTCGTTGAGGAAATGAACTTTCCAACACTCTTCTATGGAGATCGACGTGTCATTGACATTACAGAACGATTCAGTTATCATAAAATAGTCTGATGGGAGTTGCTACATTCAAGCGGTGACTTCTCCTGTCACATAACAAATTTGTTTTTCAAAACAATGCGCATAATAATAGAGCAAGTTCTCTCCTGCATGTGGGTCCGAATAAGAAAAGGCCAGTTACAAGGAAGAAATATGTTGGCCAAAGATGTCAAGTACAAAGTAAACCTAGAAAAAATTCTGAAATGTGATATTGGATACATAGATTTCAAAAATATTCGCACCTCTCCTGACTATTTGCAACAAAACAAAAAAACTATTTTTGCAATGATCTGGCAATTGGGCCCGCCAAAAATTTTCATCAGATTTACAAGTGTAGAGCATTGCTGGGATCCATTGGTAGCTTCCATATCTAACCTACATAGGAACATGAAACAAAAAAAACAAATTGATACACTAGAAAACAATCACATTGACTACCTCATAAGAAAAGACCGAGTGACCTGTACTCGATACTATAGACATAGAATAAATGCTTTGAGACAATTGATATGCCATGATGAAATGTTTTTCAGAAAAATATTGAACTACTTTTTTGTGACTGAATTCCAAAATAGGGGAAATGAGCATGACCACGCACTATTGTGGATAGAGGGTGCACCAGTCTATGGAGCTGACAACAACTCAAAGATCGAACAATTTGTGGAGAAATACATAACATGCAACACAGATCATTTGGATCCAGAACTTGCCAAAGTTCATAGACATTACCATACAAGAAGTTGTAGAAAATGAAAAAACTCGCATTGTGGATATAACTTTCTCGTGCCGCCAATTAGAGCTACAAGAATCATAGAGCCACTTAGTTTAGAGGACAATGTTGTTGTTGAGAAATATAAATCCTTGTTCGTATTTCTAGAACAAGGAGAATTTGAGGAGATGATGAGCTTTGATGCGTTCTTGACAGAGCTAAATCTATCAGAAGATGAGTACATCAAAGCCATACAATGTACACTTAAGCAACCAATAGTTTTCCTTAAACGAAAACTTTCCCATATTTGGAACAACAGTTTCTCCAAGGACATGCCAGTTATGTGAAAAGCAAATACAGATGTGCAGTACGTGCTCAATGCATATGCTGCAGCGTCCTGTTGTACCTCGTATATGACAAAGGTTGACAAATCTATGACAAGTGCATTCAAAAGAATACATAAAGAACATGAAAGAAGTCATATCGATGCCATACAAATGATACGCACACTTGGAAACACATTGTTTAATCTTCAACAAATGTCTTCTCAGCAAGCAGTTCACATTGCACTTTCCCTACCCCTCACTTGTAGTTCAAGAAAATGTGTCTTCATAAACACATATCCACTTGAAAAATGCACATTTGTGCTTAAACCACCGGTTTTGCTAGAACAAGATCCTAACAATTCAGAAGACGTGCTATGTCACTCTATTGTTGATTATTACCTTCAACGTCCATCTCCTATTAGGCATATCTACTTAGCAGAATTCGTATTGCATTACAAAAAAAATGGTGTGCCCATATCAAAAAGGAAAAAACCCTCTGTGATACAGTTTGTCAAATACAATAAACATTCTGACTATGAAAACTATTGTAGAGAAAAATTGTTGTTGTACGTTCTGTTCGATGAAAACGAAGAGACATTAAAACATAATTTCTCTACATGGGAGGCTACTTATGTTGCCTCTGAGACTATAGCGCACATCAATGAAGCTAGATTTACCTACAATGTTAAACCAACATGGGGTGATCTAGAAACTACAGTTAATGAGCTAGAAAACCCTGACAATCCTAATGAGACATTCACAAACCGAAAAACAACCAGAACTCCTTGTGAGTCCTATGACTTACAAGCGGATTTGCCTCGTCCTCCAGCTGGTGGAGGTGAAAAACTTTTCAATCTTGGTTTTCAAGTCACAAAGCATCCTTTCCTAATTGGAAATAATGAATACCACAGAATAAGATGTTTTTTGAATCGAGAACAACAAACAATTGTAAAGGACATTGCTCTTAAAAAACGCTTGAACATGGACACTCTTATGCACTTGTTCCTTACAGGCGGAGCAGGAACAGGCAAGACATTCATAGTGAAAGCATTGTTCCAAATGCTTATACGAATCTATGATTCAAATAATTCCTCTGATCTTATAAAATCAAAGAGCCTAATAGTTGCATACACAGGAAAATCTGCATATAATGTAGGTGGAACAATAGTCCACTCTGCATTTTTAATGCCTTTTAACAAGTCAGAGTTTCTTCCACTTAGAAAAGAAATGTTGGATACATTGTCTAAGATTTATGAGGAACTCCAACTTGTCTTTATAGATGAAGCATCTTTGATTGGAAATCAGTTCTTGTATTCCATTAACAACCGACTAAGAAGCATAAAACATGTGCACACAAAATACTTTGGAAACATTGACATGATATTCTGAGGGGATCTTTACCAGGCACAACCCATCCAAGATTCGTTGATATTTGAACAACCTACCATTAACATGGAAACAGTGATGCATGACTTCTGGAGAGACAATATTAAATTCTTTGAATTGCATACTACAATGCACCAGACAGATGAAACATTCATTGCAATTCTGAACAAAATGCGGACAAATAGCCAAACATATGATGACTTAACATATATGAATTCAAGGTGCTTGTGGCCTACACCAACAGACCCAACGTTCCCTTACCTATTCTAAACAAATAAGGATTTGCAATGCATAACAACCATATGCTATCACTCATGCCTGGCGATGATATCATCATCAATTCAATTAACCTGGAAGAAGACAACCATGAAAATGTGCCACGTCATGAACATACAACCACTCTACCTTTGCAGCTTGTCCTCAAATTAGAAATATTGGTTGAAATATATGCATGTAACTATGATTCACGGGATGGCTTGGTCAATGGTGCAGATGGAATACTCAAAGGCTATACAAAAATAGAAAAAATTGATGTCCTTTGGATTAAGTTCCATGAACTGCATATAGGCAAGCGACAAGCAAGCTAGTTGTCTTATCTATATAATTCAAACATTGGAAGCGATTGGACACCTATTTTGCGAATATCAAAGCCAATATCGACGTATAGTCCACAGATCACAGGGACTAACACTTGATAATGTTGCATTTTAGCCTGTTGGAATTCGGATACATGGACTTGTATACACAGCACTGTCCCATGTCAGAAGCATAGACTCCTTGTATTTACTAAGTCCTCTTACAAAAGATAACTTCAAAGTCAAACAGAAAGTTGATATTGAAATGGAACGACTCAGGACCACCACAAAATGGCAACTGCACTATGATTACCAATTCATACAAACAAATTTATATGTATCAATTCTCTTGCTTAACACATGCAGCTTAAATGCACACATGGATGATATACTCAATGACTATGATACAATGCAATCCGATATTATGTGCTTGCAGGAAACATACATGGCATTATGCATGCAGAACAAAGAATTCCCAAATCACAATTGCATATCAAATTACATAACACATGGGGTGATGATATTGGTGAAAAAACATGTACCAATTTTGGAGCATATACATATCGAAGAAAAGAATGTTAAGGTGGTGCTTGCAAAAGTTTTTTTTCCATGAAACAAAAATTGTGATACTGAATCTGTATGTTGCTCCCCATGCAGCATTCTCCAACATAGTAGATTTTATTTCCAATGCATTGGGCCATTTCCATCTGAACGGACCCATTGTGCTTATAGGAGACTTCAATATTGACATGCTACAAAAGAATGGTAGAACAAAAGAATTGGAAAACTACATGTGCAAATACAATCTCTCCTTTCTTTTGCACAACACAAGCCATCTGCAAAACGCACTTATTGACCATGTGTGATCGAATGTGCCCATTCCTCAATACAGTATGTTTATCTTAGATGCATATTGTTCTAATCATGATACAATTGGTATTGCACTTGAATTATGAGATATACATCAAACATTTTGCAAAGTCATATTTCTATATTTCAAAGCATATTTGTATAGCTTGTTGCAAAAAAAAAAAAAAATTATCCAACTTCTTAGTTTTCTCTGATTTGTACACATATTGGTCTGGTCACCATACAGTTGGTGTTGTACTTGAAATATAAAATATACATTATGCAAAAGAAACAAAAAAGGTCCATCCTTCTAAAAACTATCTGTTACTCTATTTATCTTATTCTATTTTTTTTAGTATATGTACATAGTTCTTGCCTTTTTCTTTACATGTTAACTTGTGTTCATATTCCTTTTGTTTTCTACTTTTGTTCATAGAAACGAACCAGAAAACTAGACGCCGCAAAGAAATCCTAACCAGAGATGTAGAGGAATCCATGTAAAGGTGCATTTTTTCTACCTGTGTTCCATATTAAATAGTTTTTTGTTTACTCTGTCTCTATTTGTTGAACTGGTTTGCAGCTGTCTTTTTTTTTTTTTTGTTGCGCCTCCTTCGACACTCCATATCTTCCTTTACATTCACTTGTCTTCGTGTGTGTAATACATATTCAATGTTGAGCTCGCCAGTCCTGGACTCTGTTTGTCAATTTGTATATCGCAGAATCTGAATGTTGTTTGGAGGACATGGAACAATAGAAGTACAATGTTGAGCCAGCCAGCCCGCAAGTTCGCTTGTCAATTTGTATATCGCGCAACTCTGGCTGCTATTTGTAGGACATGGAACATTAGAGGCCCAGTTTAGAGCCCACCAGCCCGCAAGTCTGCAATCCAAAAAAGTGGCTAAGTATGGAATAAGGGATCTATACATGTCATGTCCATACTTTATAAAAGTACATATTTAGTATGTATTGCTCGTTTCTCGGAGCCTGCGAGCCCTGGAGTCCATCTCTCAATTTATATATCGCGGAACTCAATAGAAGTACAATGTTGAACCAACCAGCCCGTAAATCTACTTGTCAATTTGTATATCGCGCAACTCTGGGTGCAATTTGCAAGACACAAAACATTAGAGGCCCAGTTTAGAACCCGCAAGTCCGTAATCCAATAGAAGTGCAATGTTGAGCTAGCCAGCCCACAAGTCCACTTGTCAATTTGTATATCGCGCAACTCTGGGTGCTATTTGCAGGACCCAGAACATTAGAGGCCCAATTTACAGCCCGCAAGTCCACGATCCAAAAAAGTGGCTAAGTATGGAATAAGGGATCTGTACATATTTACTATGTATTGCTCGTTTCTGGGAGCCCGCCAGCCCTAGAGTTCGTCTGTCAATTTCTGTATCGTAGAAATCAGTAGAGGTACAATGTTGATCCAGCCAGCCCGCAAGCCCACTTGTCAATTTGTATATTGCGGAATTGTGGGTGCTATTTGTAAAGCACGAAACAATAGAGGTTTGTTTTTTAGCCCGCCAGCCTGAGAACCTACGATCCAAAAAGTGTACATGCTCTATAAAATCTCATCCACCCCGCATGTCCACTTGTCAATTTGTATATCGTGAAACTCTGGGTGTTATTTGTAGGACAAAGAACAATAGATGCCTATTTTTTAGCCCGAGAACCCACGATCCACAAAGTGGGCAAGTATGGGATGTGATATCCGTACATGCTCTATAAAATCTCATGTTCATACTTTATAAAGGTACATATTTAGTTTTGTCTGGTTTGTACACATACTGGTCTGGTCACCACACAGTTGTTGTTGCACATGGATTATGGAATATGCATTATGAGTCCGACTGAGCCCTTTCGTTTCCTTAGCCAATTTTATGCCTGCGGCTTCCCCGGTACGCGTTATCGAACTCTCGTTCCCCATGTTCTGAGTGTACATCTTGCATCCAAAACTTGGCAATCCATGTCTATGCTCGCGGGTTCCCAAACGACGAAGTGGCAGATTTCATGTCCATCTATATCTCTACATCACGAGTCCAATCGAACGTCATTCGTTTTCATAGTTCCCGATTTTTATGGTGACGGAGTCCTTTGTGGGTGCCATCCAACTCTCATGCCCCGTGTGCGCAGTATACATCTTGCACTCGAAACTTCAACGATCTACAATTGGACCTAGACTCGAAGCTTGCAACTCATTTGCTAATTTTCTTTAATTAAATTGTACAATATCAATATTTATTATTAATAGTTTAGTACTTGAAAATAATGTTTTTAGATCATGTTAGCTATATAACATATATGTTATATGTTATACATGTAGACAATCACAATCTTGAACCCGCCAATCCTGGAGTCCGTATGTCAATTTCTGTATCATGGAACTCCCAGTGCTGCATGGAGGACACGAAACAATAGAAGTGCAATTTTGAGCAAGCCAGCACGATGTCTGCCTGTCAATTTGTATATCGCAGAATTATGGGTGCTATTTGTAGGACACAGAACAATAAAGACCCAATTTTCAGCCCGCAAGGTTGAGAACCCGCAATCCAAAAAGTGGCTAAGTATGGAATGAGGGATTCGTGCATGCTCTATAAACTCTGATATCCATACTTTATAAAAGTACATATTTACTATGGATTACTCGTTCCTCAGAAAATTTCTAGGTCCGGAACTGGCAGATACACGTGTTCAGATTTCCAGTTACTTTTATATTGCCATCCCGACTGTCTGCTTGCCCGTTTCATATTGTACATATTACATGTAATATGTATTACATATTACATGTAATGTCTAATACATATTCAATTTTGAGCTCGCCACTCGTGGAGTCTGTCTGTCAATTTAGAGCCCGATAACCTGCGATACATATTACATGTAATGTGTAATACATATTCAATCCTAAGTCCGCTAGTCCTAGAGTTCGTCTTTGGATTTGTATATCGTGGAACTCTGAATGTTGTTTGGAGGACACGGGACAATAGAAGTGCAATGTTGAGCCAGTCAGCCCGCAAGTCTGCAATCCAAAAAAGTGGCCAAGTATGGAATAAGGGATCTGTACATACTCGATAAAATGTCATGTCCCTAGTTTATAAAAGTACATATAATAGAAGTGCAATGTTGAGCGAGTCAGCCCGATGTCCGCCTGTCAATTTGTATATCGCAAAACTTTGGGTACTATTTGTAGGACACGAAACAATAGAGACTCAATTTTCAGCCCGCCAGGCCGAGAACCCGCAATCCAAAAAGTGGCTAAGTATGGAATGAGGGATCCGTGCATGATCTATAAAATATGATATCCATACTTTATAAAAGTACATATTTACTATGGATTACTCATTCCTCATAAAATTTCTAGGTCCGGAACTGGCAGATACACGTGTTCAGATTTCCAGTTACTTTTATATTGCCAGC
The DNA here is from genome assembly GCA_000966675.3 of Picea glauca. Lineage (NCBI taxonomy): Eukaryota > Viridiplantae > Streptophyta > Pinopsida > Pinales > Pinaceae > Picea > Picea glauca. The sequence continues at coordinate 259,656 of JZKD02S1856327.1, read as the reverse complement.
CTGATCGTCTGCTTGCCCATTTCATATTGTACATATTACATGTAATATGTATTACATATTACATGTAATGTCTAATACATATTCAATTTTGAGCCCGCCACTCGTGGAGTTCGTCTGTCAATTTAGAGCCCGCCAGCCCGATAACCTGCGATACATATTACATGTAATGTGTAATACATATTCAATTTCATCTATGGATTTGTATATCGCAAAACTCCAAATGTTGTTTGGAGGACACGGGACAATAGAAGTGCAATGTTGAGCCAGCTAGCCCGCAAGTCCGCGATCCAAAAAAGTGGCTAAGTATGGAATAAGGGATCTGTACATACTCTATAAAATGTCATGTCCATAGTTTATAAATTACATATTTAGTATGTATTTCTCCTTTCTCGGAGCTCGCCAACACTAGAGTCCTTCTGTGAATTTATATATCGCGGAACTCAATAGAAGTACAATGTTGAGCTAGCCAGCCTGCAAGTCTGCTTGTAAATTTGTATATCGCGGAATTTTGGGTGTTATTTGCAATGCACGAAACAATAGAGGCTCGTTTTTTTAGCCCGCCAGCCCGAGAACCTACGATCCAAAAAGTGTACATGCTCTATAAAATCTTAGCCAGCCCGCAAGTCCGACTGTCAATTTGTATATCGCAGAACCCTTAGTACTATTTGTAGGACACAGAACAATAGAGGCCTATTTTTTAGCCCGAGAACCTGTGATCCACAAAGTGGCCACGTTTGGAATATGATATTCGTACATGCTCTATAAAATCTCATGCCCATACTTTATAAAGGTACATATTTTTTTTCCCTGCTTTGTACACATACTGGTCTGGTCACGACATAGTTGGTGTTGCGCATGAATTATGAAATATGCAGCAGGAGTTCGACCGACAGCTTTTGTTTCCTTAGCCAATTTTATGCTTGCAGGTTCCCCGCTACGCGTTATTGAACTCTTATTCCCTGTGTTCCGAGTGTACATCTTGCATCCAAAACTTGGGTAATCCATGTCTATGCTCGCAGGTTCCCAGACAATAGAGTGTCAGATTTCATGTCCATCTATATCTCTACATCACGAGTTCAACCGATCGCCATTCATTTTCATAGTTCGCGAATTTTATGGCCGCGGGTTCCTTTATGGGTGCCATCCAGCTCTCAAGCCCCGTGTGCCCAGTATACATATTGTATCTAAAACTTCGGCGATCTACAATTGGACTCGGACTCGAAGCTTACGACTCATTTGATAACTTTGTTTAATTAAATTGTAGAATATCAATATTTAATATTAATAATTTAATACTTGAAAATAATGTTTTTAGATAATATATATATATATATATATATATGTCTTGTTTCTAAATCTTTAATGCTAACAGCTCATCGTGCAGGCACCGTGTAAATTGTCATTGATGGGCACAAGGCTCGAAAAGATCTGCCATTAATGCACATTAAACCAATATCTGCAGAGGCTTTTGTTATCCCTTCCCAAAGTTAATTTCAAATACCATGGAATGTCATTCCCACGCTGTCAGTTTGGTTCGTTCATGAAACCTCCAATCCTTAAATGTTCTTCGCCGTAACCGCCACCTTTGCACTTCTAAGTATGAAATAATTAAGCTTTACTTCTAATAGCTCATCATACAGCACGCATAGAGATTGTCATTAATGAGCAAAGAGCTCGAGGAGATTTTCCATTCGCACACATTGAACCAACATTTCCGGGGGCTTATATTATCCCCTCCATTTGTTCCTTTGAAGCAGTATCTGGAGCAAAATAATGTTTTCATAAACTATTGGCAACACCTCCACAGCAGTTTTGTAGAGATACAGTGAACATCTTTGTACCTGAGGACCAGAACCACCACAGTAACAAAGCATCACTCCAATGGCCTGCCACAATAACAAAGCAACCCAAAGTTCTTCAAACGGACGAGGTTCGTCCTAAAATTGATAGTTCTCACAAGCTTCCTGTGGAGAAGAAGGGAAAAAGAATTGTAGGGGAGGCAGACGAGCCCGAAATTGAGAGTGAAAACATGGATCTTAATGCTGATCTGGATAGCATATTCCACAACCTTGATCAGTCGAGAGACGCGATTCACCATAGCTACCCAATGGACATAGTTGATGCCGAAATTTGTTACGAAGATGAATCCTTCGTATTCCAGAGTGTTGTTTTGAAAGCGAATCTAAAAAATTAATTATTGAAAAACGAGATGTAAAAAATAAGAAAAGAAAACATTGTTTAGAACTTGACCTTGCCAATATGCAGGCATCCAAAATATCTTAACTTCACATGGAAACCGGAGATGCTCTTCATGATTCCATTGGAGTCATTGAGGCCGAGAATGCTAGACTAAAGGACCGGATCAAGGAAGTAGAGGAAGCTTTGTTTCTTGTGTCATTGCTTGGCAGTCCTTTGGCAATAGCCATGTCTGCAACTCCCTGCACCCCTGCAGCAAAGCTAAAAGGATCCTCCACGTTCCTCGCATCGTGTAGAGGATATGTGGAGAAAAATATCAACAAAAGAATGGAATTGATTACTAAAGCCTGGGAAACATCACAAAATATGGAATCCCTGGAAATTAGGGCACATAACTTGCTCGAACTTCTACAGACGGATTTAAAAAATGAAGAAACTTTCTATTTGCACATGGTCATCCCTTTTAACTTTCATGTCAACAACATGGCAAGCATGACAAGAAGACAACATGACCTCCCAGCCAAAAAACGGTTCACTCAATTAGAAGCATGCTGGAAATAGAAGGTGAAGAACCTATATCTGATCGTCCAATCATGTGAGAAAGCAATATCAAAGAAAGAAACATTATTCACAAAGCTCACCAAAATAGACTTAGCCAAAAGGACCAACGACTTCCAGGACCCCAACTTAATCGTCAACTCGTTGGCGTTAACCAAGCAAGCTTTCGATAAACAAGTTGATCATTTTAAGGCGTTGTCTTTAGAATTTTTTTACAGGATTCTTGAATATCATGAAGAACACATGGACAACTGGCTAGTCTGATATTCGATACAGAATGGAGACATTCATCAGGCTCTATGTAATATTTCTATTGATCTAAGTGAATTAGAAAATGAAATTTTCAACATTAAAATCTAGAATGACATCAACGTCGCCCCCTTGAGAAGCTACATTGAAGTGATCTTGAAGCGGGTCACCGATGAAATCCAACAGGAAAAGGCATCAGCAAGAAAATAGAAAAAATACTTATATGGAACATCGTTGTAAATACTTTGTTTATCAATCCAGTTATTTAAGCGGGTCGGAGACGAAAACCAACAGGAAAAGGCATCAACAAGCAAATACCAAAAATACTTATATGTACCATCGATGTAAGTCTATACTTATAGTCCTTTCTTTATCAATCCAGTTATTCCACCTTTTCTGAATAGAAATCTATAACCAAAGACTGATATTTTCCCATTTCTACTTTTTAGGTATTACACTCTATCGTCTCCCACTTCTTCTTTCCACAGTCCAATTTCTTGTACATATTTCTCCTATGGTCCACGGGAGTTCCAATCCCAGTCTATATGACAAACACATTTAAATTTTCAGGAATATGTAGCAAACAATTCTTTTTTCATATGTTCCAAATAAAACTATTCTTTTGTCTCCTTATATATTTATGTGCTCCTAGATTTTCATCTTCAACTATGCTGAATGTCGAGACATTTTGTTTATTTTATTTCAATTCTCTTTTTTCTTATGCATATCTTTTTCTGCTTCGTCATCTTCAAAATTAAATTTGAGATAAATCACTCATTCAAATTTGAGATATCATATTTGACATATATATATATATATTGTGTTCAATACTTTTTTTCTACTCACACATATAGAGAGTATGTCATTTCTTTCATCCTTACCACCTATCCTTCATATTGTTTGCCACATCTGCACTGCAATTTCAAGGCCCAAGTCCAATTGTGCTATTACATCAACACGAGGCCCTTAAAATTCAAATAGTCCATAAGTCCGCTTGTTAATTTGTATATCGCAGAACTCTGGGTGCTATTTGTAGGGCATTGAACAATAGAGCCCAAATTTTGAGCCCGCCCGTCCGACAACCCGCGATCCAAATAGTGCCTAAGTATGGAATGAGGACTTCGTGCATGCTCTATAAAATCTCATGCCCATACTTTATAAAAGTACATATTTGGTATCTATAAAAGTTAATATGTACTTTATAAAAGTACATGTTTTGTATGTATAATTTATGGTGTCCAAGAACCTATAATTGGATAAATTTCAATTTCTTTTGTGTTGAGGAGGCCTTGTTTTAAAGAAAACTAATTCGGGAATGCTAATTTTTTTGTGTTTTTGTCCATGAACCTATGTAACAGACGTTACTACTATTCTATTGTATGCTAAATTTTTTGTCTCCAAGAACCTTTTAAATGTAATACTATTGTACACTATTTTTTTTTGTCCACTCTCCTTTTAAATCTTGTCTGTACTATCAAACTTAGATACTAGGAACCTTCATTGATGTAGTAGACATTAATAATTTTTGATAAATTTCAAATAAAATTGATTTGAGAATACTAAATTCTACATGGATACCAAATGTACTGCAACTTACAACCCACGTGTCTATACACGGTCGCATTTACTCCCATTCCAACCTGGCAGGGACTATGGTGCCATGCATGACTTGTTAAAATGAGGTGATTTTTGTTGATCATGCATAAAATGTACAAGGTTTGACTACAAGTCAATTGGCAGCAAAGGCAATGCAGTTTCGCTTGAAAGGAAAGAATGTAGAGGCAGATGAACTTTCGAAAGAACTAGAAAATATGGAAAGGGTGAACAACATTGCCAAATAAAACCATATCTCAAGCAGATATCATTACATATGATATGAGGAAACTTGGTGCTCTGTTTAAGCAAATAACATGGGATAATGTCGATGCAAAATTGGCTTCAAAGATTACACTCAACAAACATTACAAAACTACTACTCAAGGCAAAGGACGAGGATGAGTATGACCCCTGCAACCTCGTGCCTGGCACAATGCAACGCATGAAGTTGGTAGTGTAAATAATATAACACATACCCAACAACTTAAACTATGCAACACTGCATCCCATGAAGTTGGTAGTGTAAAGAATATAACACATACCAACAGCAAAAACTATGCAATTGCATTCACGAGATGTCTATTTTTGTGGAAGTTACGTTAGTATTGTTCGACATTTATGGGCATTCATGAAATGTCTATTTTTTGGAAGTTTGGATTGGTTATCCTTTGCTAATCCTTAATATAGCACTCATGTCAAATATTTCTTTTGGGGATAGCAAGTGGATAGGTTTCTTGAAAAATTTAGGCTCTGGTATGGTAGTTCCTTTTTCTTGTAGTTGTTATTTTGTCATTTTTGCAACACTTTTGAGATGTGAAAAGCACAAAGCAGAGGTCTGAATGTGCTTTGAGGAATCAAGGGCTCCACATGAACATGCAGAGCATCTTGTTTTCAGAGAAATGGTGACGTATGGCATAAATTCTGAAGCTATTACAATGGCAGTCAAGAGATGGTGATGGTGGTGATCTGTTCAATGAATTTTAGGAAAATGTTTTTTTTATCACATAATATCTCTATAGGAAGTGTTTGACTTCACAAAAAATTATGCATGCATTGGCATATGAATAAAGCTGGAATGAGTTTTCAAAACTAGTGGAATCCCTCTCAAGTGAAGGTTAACATTAAAAGATTGAGCCATCTATATTATCCAACAAACTTGCATCTATGGTGATAACACATATTTCTAGAGTGTCATTTCTTGTGGATATGCCAAAGTTCAAAGAGTTGAATAGCACACAAGATGCACTGGAAAAAAAAAAATGACTTTAACCTTGAAGATGACAGAACCAACACTGAAAACTCATATTTTTCATGAGGATTGTGTCTCTGGTGTGATTGAGTAGCTTGTCAAACATTTGTCACTTTCAAGCTATTCTGTAATTGTTTGTTTGGAAGAGGCATTTACTCCCCTTTATTCGATTGAAACAGTTCGAAAGAAACCTAAAAGGACAGATTCCATCGAGAAGTTGAGAAAGAAACTTGCATAAACCCACTTTCTGAATGATTTTCTATGTCTCTGACAATGGACTGAACAGTTGAAAGTTAGCCTGTGGGAATCCAATGTCAAGTTGCCAATGAGGAAACCATACATTGACAAAGTTAGACCTCCATGGATAGTGGTGAGGGCGACTATTGTAACATTGATGAGGAAGTTAAAATGTTCAGCAAGAGTAGGTTGCCTGAAAAACTAATTAAAAGAGATGCCTCCAATTCCATAATGCTAGGCATATCTCATTCACATGGTGCAGTAGATAATGAAGAGGATGATATTGTAGAAATTCTAGAATTCTCTTCAAATCAAGAGATGATGATGTTCATGAGGAAGAACAAATTCAGCAGAATGAGGGATGCTTAGACCAAACGTTCACGTATAAAAGTGTTATTTGGAGACAATCTTATAGCTGCAAATAATGCCCTGAGATCGTAAATTAGAACATAATGTTGGACCAAACCCCTTATTACAGACAGACAATAGAGGGTAGATGATTCGGTGCCCTAGGGAGCATTCAAGGAAGTAGATCTAGTCTTCTCCCTAATCTATTTTTTTTGTTGATTTCATGATTCTCCAGATTTCTCTTTAATATATTTGATCTTCTAAGACATAGTGGACCTACCTTTGTTTATGACATTTGAGCAAGACTATGCAAATATTACAATGCTAGTTCTATTCTGAACTATAAGGTTAAACAAGCAACATCGAAAGCAATCACATCTCTACCAAGCATTGAAGCTCCTTTATACCATTTCTTTGAATCTGAAACCTTTATACAGTGATGAGCCATTTTCAGGGGGTGCATTCACATTTGATTTTCATGATAAATGCTAGCTGACTAATGATGTGTACAAGATGAGTACTCTACTTTTTGTGCATATTTTTAGTACTACCTTTTATTTTGATTTCAACAATCTGATTTTATGTTTTTTTCTAACTCAGTTTAACTCCAGGTTTTTGTTTGAATTGTTTTATTTTCCTAAAGACAGTCTGCATACTTCATTGATTAACCTGCATTTAACAAGTTTGTTGAGGCTCCTAGACTTTTGGTGCACTTAACAAAGCCATGCAAACTCACTATGTGTTGTTTATCCATGACCAAAAAAGGATAAATTGCCAACAGAACTTGTGAGGATTACTTGAAATGTTCAGAATAGTGGTGGATCATAAGGCACTCCTAGTGACTAACCCTCGAATAACATTTAAACTCAAAATTTGCTAGTCCATGAATCAGCTTACTGGAAGGTTTCATCCACATACACTAAAACTAGCTTATCATGTAGAGGGTAACAAGCCAGATCTTCAGGGTTGAATACCATAAGGGAATATATTTAATACTTAGGCATGACTAATTGATTCTCAAATTCTCAAAAATAGGTGTCATCCCTTCTTGATTCAAAAGAGTTATTGTTTTCCCCGATCCACCAATTGCTAAACCAAATATTTAGAGATAAAGGATTGGGAAAGAAAGTTCAATCAAATTTGGGGAAATGCGGGTATCTCTATTCGAGCTATGGATGCTCACTGGTAGTGGAGCAAGACCTATGATACCTAGGTGACTCCACCAGGTCTATGGACACTCGCAAGTAGTGGAGCAACATCATGAGAACACGAGAATCTTAGTTGAAGAAATTTTAAATCCCAATTTCAAATAAGCTCTGTGATTATGGCTCTAACCCGAAGCATCAAATTTTACTCTATAATAATAAACTTTGTCTTCTCTACCTTTTAGTTTAGTTAGTAAGTCATGCTAGTTGGAAAATTGAATGAATTTGAGATTCCATCAACCCACTATGAATATTCGAGCATATTTACTTAGACATAACTAAGATTTTGTGATTTAGTTCATGGTTTGATGGTACATTTCATAAATTCATGGCTTCGCCCAGTGTGTCACCATTTTTCGAGGTTGTTATTGCACAATTTGTACTTGCCCAAAGCCTAAAGGAAAGTAGGTCGAGATTGGCGTAACACAAGAGTAATCTTGTCATTGTCACCCCAACATGATACCCTTTTCTATTTAGGAAGAAAAACCTTCTCCAAGGGAGACGTCCCTAGACCTAGTGGGTTGATGAAGGGAAATAAATGATAAGTAAACTACCCCTCTCTCTAGGTCACTCAAGTCAAGTTTAAGTCTTGAAGGATTAAGCAAAAGAAACATAAAGTGTACCTTCCCCTTACCAATACAAAAACAAGTGTTAAAGGCAATAACAAATGATAATGATGATTCAACAAGACAATAAACTTGTGAATATATGTTAGATGTCTATGTATATAGCAAATGACAAGTAGATGATAGCGATAAGTAAATGATAACAGCTGCAAATTTGTATCAACAAGAACACACTTGTGTGGACAATGTGAACAAGCATTTAAAGCATCAATGATAATACTTTGTCTTTATGTGAGTTCTCTAAATATAGGAACCAACAATTGGATTTAAACAAGTTGTCTAAGTTAAATGTAACAGCAATGAAATAGAAGTAATGACAACAGTAAACAAGCTTCAGAGATGTACTTTGCTAAGGCAATTGAACAAACACTTGAGCATATATTGATAGTAACTTGCCTTGTACAAATTATGGGTTGTTCTAAGGTGGTTGGTAAGCTAATATAGACTTCGAACAATAGTTGTAACAGTGAATTATCAACAGTAATTAAGTGGTTTTTAGTATCTCTAAGCTAGGTTAGTTAACTAGTTAAAGTTAGTAGGGTAATCAAGTAGGAAACGGTTTGGAGTTTGATTTTGAAGATACTTGTCAAAGAGTGAGGTTTGACTAGTGCCTTTCTAAGGGTAGTGGAGTCAAGTAGGCAACTTCCTTCAAGGCTGCTAACAAGTGATTTTACACATAATCCAAGAGGGAGAAAGACCTAGGAGGAGTAGCAACTTAAGTCCTCCTAGGTTTGACCTTAAGAAGTGAGGAAGCTAGGGTGTAGGCCCTAGCACCTCCTTCTTCTTGGATTTTGGATGAAAAGTACTTTGCACAATAACTAAGTATAAACCTCTAGAGAGCTAGCACTTTAGGGCCCTAGGGTTTCACTAGTTATTAGATCAATTCAATAAAGCTAGGCAAATGAAAAGCAAGAAAGTTAGCACTTTAAGTTTCTTACTTCAAGATTTAATTAAAACATTCAATTTTATAATCTTGTATGAGCAAGCAAATGATTATCATAACCATTTACAATGACAAAGTAAAAATCCACTTACTTGCACCAAGAATAATCGTGTAAAACCATGCAAGATTGCCACAAAACTTCATAAAATTTGTCTAAGTGCCAAAAACAAGCCTTAAAAGAGTAGTTCCCTCCTTATTTCAGCCAATAACCCTTAGTAGGGAGAAAAATTCAGACCTCCACTCACCCAAGTGAGATTTATCATGAAAATGAATGTCACTTTATGTTTATTTATACCAAAATTTGACCTTTAATTATTTTAGGTCAAAATATCAAGGATGACCTGGCCAATTTACTACAAAAATTCATTTTTACCAAAATAAATTCAATTTGCATCTAAACAGGCCTCCAAAGGTGACATCATGCCCTCCTAGGGTGTTGTTGGGCCTCAAGTGTGGGATGTTGGACAAAGGAGATGAAACGTTGGGCCTCCAAAGGCTATGTGCCAATAGCCTCATGAATGCCTCCAAGGTGACAACCCCAGCTGACAAGTGACGTCTAGGGCTGCAGAGAAGACGTCCAAGGCCTCCCAAGGCCAACGTTCAGGTGGGAGGAGCATGAGACCTTAGGTCTAGGTCTTCCACAGTGCCTCCAAAGGAAACGTCCTTCCTTCATCTAGTGCAAGCCTTCAATCTCTTCTCACCCCTGGCTGGGGTTTCAACATCCATTTATAGGCTTTAATCCCCCATGAAGGTCCGAGCTAATTATTCCCTGTACGCCATCCAGGGATTCATAAGTCACAAGGATCATAACATGTAAATCACGTCCAATAATTAAATTATCCAAACATGTACATCAAACCCCCCTTAACCCCAAACAAATGCTCAATGATGTTATGCAATTTGACAAGTTATTTTTGGAGAGGTTCTTAGGGTGTCCTACTGGGCTAACCTCTTTTAAGTTTGGAGTGTTTCCCAGGTGGAATCTAGTACAAGTCATGTAAGTGTATGAGGTGGCATGGGGTAAATACTTTGGCATGGGGTGTGTGTGATAACAAGGAAATGTAGAGTCTTACCTGTGGGTGCCTTTGTGGAGGATGAGTTGCACCTTGTCATGGATGCAATTGTTTCCTAGCCCATTCATTGCCTTTTATTCTTAGCTTTATTTCTTTTGATCTTTTCCTCTTGTGCTTCAAGGGAATAGTTGAGGGACACTCTCCTAGCTTAATGACCAGAGGTGACAACGTTATCCACAAACATTTTATGGAAATGAGAAGGTTGGCTCATAATAATACCCCCTTTTCTTGGTTATGCCACCAAGAGCCACTACCCTAGTTTGGTGACCAGATGGGTGGTAATGTCATACCTCTGCATTCCCATGGTCATAATAGGTCGACTCGTGATGAGACCTCCTATCCATCAACTAGTACCTTGAGTGTTTATGTTATCTTGTGGGTCCCCTTTTCATACTGAGAAGCTTTTCACTGCTTTCTCTTGGGATCCCTGGGTGAAGCATCTCGAAGGTTTCAAAATTGGATTTTAACTCTTGCCAGATACTTTTACCCTTCGGGCCTTTAGCCCCTTCTTCCCACGAGGTAAGGTACAACCCTTCATAGTGTAGTCAATCCCAATGCCCAAAAAGGAAAGGGGAGATGGAAGGAATAAATATGGAAAGTGGTAAGTGTGGAGGGAACAAACCGATGACTCTTCAAATATCCACCTAGTAGGCCCATCCTAAAGGGAAATCAACTTACTAGGGCACTATGTCACCCTTCCAGGTTTGAACAAGGCAAAGAGCATAATTTCCAAGCAAACTTCATGAAATGAAGAAGGATTCAAATACAACATGTTCAAGTGATTCAAAAATCAGAGAGATGCATACCATGATACTCGGACTCATTACCTCATGGAGCAAGACTCATTGCTACTTCAGGACTAGGTTGATGTGATGGATATTGTTGTTGGTGATATGTGGACTGCACTGAAGAAAAGAGGGGACCTCTGGGGCCATTCTTAAGTCGTTTCGCTCTCAGTACTCCACGTCTAGGACCTATGGGCCTCGAGATGTTATCTCCTTAGTTATTCCTAGGCTAGGGGATAATAGAGGTCTTAACAACTCCTAATTCCAGTGGCTTGGGGGACCATCTTTAATTTACTTTTTTTGGTTTACTTAGGCTCATCAATAAGACTTTGTTCCCCGTTTGGATTATATTCACTTGCTTCTTATTGATGATAGGGTGTTGTGAGTAGATCGATAAGGCTTAAATTTCTATGATTCCCTTTGGATATCACCCTAATCGCCTCACTTAGAGCTGGGACCTTAAGCTACATCACTTGTTTCATTTCAATCGTGCTCCTTTTGGTTTGTGTTTATGTATTGTCTCTTAATCTATACAATTATGGAAGTATTTGGTTCGATGGGAATTTCGCTCCCTTTGCTTTCAAATTCTTATCTTTTAGATCCCAAAAAAACTTTTGAAGACATATTCAGGCTTATTTGTTTCCTTGTTTTTTATTTCCCCATGAAAATGTCATATTTGAAATGGAGGTTTTGGTTCTAAATGGGTTTTGAGTGTAATTTATTCCACATAGGATAACATTCTACATATTTCTCTATGCATTTCTTGTTGCTCTGATAAATAATAAACAAGCAACTAAGAATAACATTCTACAAGCATGTTTAGATTTCTTGTTGAAAACAGTTAAATAATAAATAGCACATAAAGTACATTTGGTTATAAACAAATATTGCAGCTTTTGTAATCGTTCTCTACTGTAGTACTTGTCAATCATTAATAAAATAAGATGAATAAAATAAGAGAACATATATGAGCCTGTTTCAGTAACTGTGGAACAAACTGAGCAGAGAACCAGTTCCTCCCAACCATAGACACGGACAACCAAAGTCATTTGTCCTTGTCACCCTTGAGCCTAATTCGTTATTCCATGGGGGTTGAAAACTGTATAACCTTTTCCATCTCTCTTAAGATCAATTCTTGATCGAACCATCAAATTATTTTTCCCTCACAAGTACTCATCGACGTCCTGCCTCATAACATACTTGTTTTTAATAGATTTGCCTAGGTCTTTTCAAGTTGGCATCCTCCCTGACCATAAGGAATCTTCTGGCCTACTTTTGTGCTAGCTTGTTCCCTCACATCCCACACTTTTCGGAGTAGGGTTCCACTTGTCCCATGGAAAATATTCATTCTCGTGCTTTTATCTTTTTCACCCACCCATGGAACAATGATTTACTCTTTGTAACTGAATTCCCTAATCAATTTGTCTCTGGTTAATTAAATAAATTAAAAACAAAAGTTACAAAAATATTCTTCATCAATGCTTATGATGACATAGTTCCACATAAGTATTTTCAATATCTTTCACAATATCAATTTTAACATAAACTACCAAGAAAGTAAGTGTTTAAATCTACAAACTAAGGGGCATTGCATCCTTCCCCCCTTGAATTCAACATTGTCCCGGGTGTTCCAATCTGAGCATATCAGCTCCAAGACAGAGATGGCTATGCATTTCTCATGGCTTCCTCCATCTCTCAAGTAGCCTCCTCGGGACTGAAGTGCCTCCACTTCACTTTAACATGAGCGATGGCTCGATTCCACAACATAGTTTCCTTCCTATCAAGAATATGTAGTGGCTCCACCTAGAACTCACCTTCGGGTTCCACCTGAATCACATTCCAATTTACAACATGAGTTATGTCTTGTACATACTTCTTTAATAATGACATGAAATACATTGTGAACTTTTATGGTAGCCGGAAGTGCAAGCTAGTAGGCCACTGGCTTGTAATACCTTGGTGTCAACTTGGCACATTTTCCCAACTTTAGTGTACTACTCTTGGGTCTGACTTTAAGATAAACATGATCCCCTATGTTAAATTTTGCATCTGTTATTTTCAAATCTACAAAGCTCTTTTGTCTGTCCTATGCAATTTTCAAATTTTATTTTCTATTTGTATAATCGTTTCCATTTCTTTTAACATATTCGGGCCCAAGGTAAGCCTGTCAACCGGGTTGTCCCAGCTAACGGGTGTTCAACATTTTTTGTTGTACATTACCTCAAAGGGACTCATCTAAGGAAGCATGATAACCATTATTATTTACAAACTCAACCAAGTGGAGGTACTCTTCCCACTTTGTGGGACGATCCATCACATACATCCACAACATATCCTCCAAAATTTGGTTAGTCCATTCGATATGACCGTTGGTTTGAGGATGGTATGTGGTACTAATGTTCAACTAAGTATCCAAACCACTTAATAAGGCCTTCCAAAAATTCGAGGTGAATTTTGTGTCCCTGTCTAAAATTATAGTCTTCGGTATACCATGCAGGTGGTATACCATGCATCCTAAAGATTTCTTTCATGAAGATTTCAAAAATGTTTATTGCCTTGTGAGTTGATTTCACTGGAATGAAGTGTGCAACTTTAGTAAGTTTGTCCACTACTGCCATAATGGAATCATTATGTTTCATAGTTTTAGGCAGCCCTGCAATAAAATCCATGTTGATTACTTCCCACTTCCACTTAGGAATGGGTATTGGCTACAATAATCCAGCAGAGTGACGGTGTTCAACTTTAACTTGTTGGCACTCAAGACACCTAACATGATATTCAACCACTTTAGTTTTCATTCCGGGTCAGTAATATTATTTTTTCAAACTATTATAGTCTTTTGGTAGCCTGGGTGACCTGAGTAAGGTTTCTTATGTACTTCAGCCAATATTGAAATTTTCAGATTTGCATTGTTTGGGATGTAAATTATGTCCTTGTACACCACTAATCCATCCTGATTAAATCTCAATTTCGACTCTTCTTCACTCAAATCATCATTTTGTAATTTTCCCCTTAATTTTTTCATAAGTTTCATCATTTTATGATACTGATTTTATTTTATGTTTTAGATTAGATTGCAAATTACTATTGTAATTGCATTTAATATTCTACTGAGTGCGTCTGTTATTTTATTCTCTTTCCCTTAATGTGTTTTATCTGAAAATCATACTCACTTAAGAAAGCTAAACATCCTGCATGTCTTGCATTCAAGTTTTGTTGATCAAAAAAGTATTTTCAGACTGATATTATATGTTTTCAACAGGAAACTCCTACACAATAAGTAGTGTCACCACATCTTTAAGGCATGCACAATTGCAATTAGTTCCAAATCATGTGTTGTGTAATTCATTTCATGAACTTTCAATTTTCATGACTCATAACAAATCACATGATCATTCTGTAACAACACTCCTCCTAATCATTCTTTTGAGGCAATAATACAGACCACAAAATCTTTATGTGGATCTGTTATCTTCAAGATAGGTGTCATTGTCAATAATTGTTTTTGTTTCTCAAAGCTCTCTTGACATTTTTATGTCCAATGAAATCTGGTTCCTTTGTTTTGTAATGAATTTATTGGATAAGAAAGTTTGGAGATGTAAATGTGTTGAACCTGCACAGAACAGATCTAGCTAGAAAATACCACACACGTTTGCAAAGAGAAATTGAGAAAGAATAAGCAAGAGAGAAAGAATGGAAGAATTCTCATTAACCGAATGAATAATGAATAATTTACACATGATATACTCTGTATAACTCAACCAATGTGCACTAGAGGTGAAGCCAATGCACCATAGTGGTGGTCTAGAGTGATTTGGACTGCTAAGCAAAGCTACACCAAATTATTTTTGTAGGTATCAAAGTTTGAAGACAACGGAAAAATGGAATTCCCAAAAGAATTAATTCTTACACCTTACAACTTCTTTGCATGCAAGGAGAATATGTCCATGCATATTTGAAGTAGAGGATTGTATAGGTTATCCATGAATACAGAGACATAACCGACATCATCCATAGAAAAATTCAAGTATCAAAATCGAATGGATGAAGCATTAGGAACAATTTGCAGTCTCATTTCTCTCGATCTCCTTTTTCACATATCTTCTTGTAAAACCCCCAATGAAGCCTGGACCACCATGGAAGGGCTCTTTGGAAAACATGATGAGATGAGGGGACACATGCTCAAGGTGGAATTGCTCACATTGGATCCATAAAGCTTTGACAATCTCCAATATTTCTTTACAAAATACAAGGATTTACTGTCGCAACTCAAAGCTTGTGGGGTTGATAAATCTAAGGAGGAGAAACAAATGGTTCTCACCATTCTCTCCAAACTTGGTCCTGAATTCTCCGTGTTCGTATCCACATTCCATTTAGTCAGATTCGCCTCTGGAGCCACTTGGAAGATTCCTACTCTTGAGGAATTTATCGAATCCCTGACACAAGAGCAAACCAAGCTCATCAACATGGGAAAAATCAAAGGCCCAAAGGCGCATGCACTTACTGTGCAAGATGGCAGCCATAAATATCAGAAATATAAAGACAAAGACAAAAGGAAAGCTCATGCAAATCTGAAGAAGGAAGGGTACTCAAAACCCTTCATCGATGCCTCCGGATCCAAAGGTGGAAAGGGAAGAAAATGAGAGAAATATACATATTACCATAAAGGATTCCATCCAGAATCCATATGCATGCAGAAACAAATAGATCTAATGACTCAAATACTTCAGCAAAACAACCTTGGAGATCTCATCCCCGAGGGTGCCAAGAAGAAGAAGCGAGAAGATCAGAATCCTAAGAAAGGCAATTCTAGCCATGCCTTGATTGCCATCAACTCCTCTCTCGGTGCTT
Organism: Picea glauca; assembly: GCA_000966675.3. Classification (NCBI taxonomy): domain Eukaryota; kingdom Viridiplantae; phylum Streptophyta; class Pinopsida; order Pinales; family Pinaceae; genus Picea; species Picea glauca. The sequence goes on along the minus strand of JZKD02S1856327.1, from coordinate 243,740 downwards.
GGATCATAGATTCGGGAGCATAACATCACATGGTTGCCACAAAAGAAATTTATTCTTCATTGGATGCATGCAAAGGTCCTCCTATTCTGATGGGGGACAACTCTCCAGTCGAGGTCACCGGCAAAGGAAGGATTGAACTCACCAACAGAAGCTTTGAGAATGTGTTGCACGTTCCCAAACTTTTCGTCAATCTTCTCTCTGTGTATCAGATGACGAATTCTGAAACTGGAAAGAAAGTCATATTCACACCTAATGCAATGGACATCTATGACATGCAAACCAATTCCATGGTTTCTACCTGTGAGATAAATCATCAATCTAGATTGTATACATTTTTTGAATTTATTGAACCAGATTCTGCTTTACTGCTTACCCATGCTTATGAAAGCAGTAGGATATGGCACGAAAGATTCGAGCATTTGAATTTCAGATATATGCAACAACTTAGCAAGCAAATATTGGTTGATGGTCTACCAAACATCCATTTCTCCAAAGGAATCTATGAGGGATGTGCTCTTGGAAAACACCCTCAAGAGAAATTCGACAAAGGAAAGACTCAGAGAGCTTCCTCTCCTTTAGATATGATCCATAGTGACCTCATGGGCCCTTTTTTGCATCCATCAATCAAAAAAGCAAGGTTTGTTCTTATTTTTCTTGATGTTTTCTCACATTTCACATGGATTTACTTTCTCGAGCAAAAATCATAGGTCTTTCAACACCTCAAAGATTTCAAAGCCCTGGTTGAGACATAGTCAGGAAAGAAAATAAAAGTCCTCTGAACTGATAACATGGGAGAGTATGTCAATCATGAGATCCAGAATTTTTTTCATGAGGCAGGGATTCAGTTGCAACACACAGTTCCTTATACTCTGCAGAAAAACGAAGTTGCTGAGTGGAAAAAAGATCTCTAAAAGAGATGGCATATTGCATGCTACATGTAAAGTCACTTCCACATAGATTATGGGTCGTAGCACTTAATTGTGCAACCTACATCCAAAACATATCTCCCCATAGATATGTCAAGTATAATACCCCCTACGAGGCTTGGAGCAACCTCAAACTGGAAGTGACCCACTTTCGTATTTTCAGTTCACGTGCATGGGCCCAGATTCCCTCTGAAAAGAGGAAGGCACTTGATCCACGGAGCCCCGGGGATTTATGCAGGATTCATCTTTGGTATTTCGACTGAAGAAATCTCTTTATGGCCTTAAGCAGGCTTTGAGGTCATGGTATGCCAAGATGGACTCCTACTTGTTGTCACAGAACTTTGTACGTTGTAAATTAGACCCAAATGTTTACATGCTCAAGACGACTTATTCACTTCTACTCCTAGTTCTATACGTTGATGATTTGCTAATCACCGGTTGCTTGACTTCAACGATTGTTGCAGTCAAGAGGATTCTACATGACAGTTTCTTGATGACGAACTTGGGTCCACTACACTTCTTCCTTAGACTCGAGATTAGTCAGGATGCATCAAGAATCAAACTGTCTCAGGCCAAGTATGCACGATATCTCCTTGAGAGATTTCACATGACAGACTGCAAGTCTTCTCCAACTCCTTTCCTATCAGGATTCAAACTTGAGGATGGCAGGGATACTCCATTGGTCAACAACAAACTGTACAGATAGCTAGTGGGGAGCTTGTTGTATCTCACACACTCCAGAACAGACCTCTCCTATGCAGTTGGCGCAGTTTCCAGGTTTATGCAGGAGCTGCATGAGCTACATTGAAAGGTTGCAAATCATATCCTTCGATACGTACATGGCACCATCACCTTTGGGATTCATTATTCAACAAACTCTACATTGGATCTCATCGGGTTCACTAATTCTGACTGGGCTGGCGATAGCACTGATCGTAAGTCCACATCTGGCTACTCACTTAGTCTTGGTTCCGAGCTTATCTCTTGGTCAAGCAAGAAGCAGGCTGCTATTGATCTATCTTCAGCCGAGGCAGAGTACATAGGGGTAGTTAACATAACCATTCAGGCTATGTGCCTACAAGATTTTCTCACTGAGTTGGGCATTTAGTTTCATCGGTCGATCATCGTCTAGTGTGACAACCAGGGCACTCTGAAGTTTTTCAAAGATCCATTTCAGAGGCAGCGGACGAAGCACATCGAGATCCACATGCACTACATTCGGGACTTAGTACACGAGAGGATCATCGACCTACAATTTTGTCCTTCAGTAGAACAGATGGTAGACATCTTCACCAAGACCTTCACCGAGCAGAAGTTCCATTCTCTGCAAAGTTGTCTTGGAGTGAAGGACACAATTGATCCAGGTGGATATCGGGGGCCACCCATCATTTTCAAATGGCTCAAAACAGTTTTCTGGCCATTTTGGCAATTTACTATTTTTAGCAGGTTTTAACTTCCGGGGCCATTTTGAGGGCCTAAATGAAGGTTTTTCAAGATCGAGGTTCTC
>JZKD02S1856327.1:227388-241297 GCA_000966675.3 Picea glauca | reverse complement strand
CATGAGGTTTTTCCCTCTTTCCTCACTTTAGTTCAATGTATTTTTTGTATTTGGGTACCTAATATGACCTCGTTTCCGGGACCCATTCTTTATTTTCACCAAAATGATGTTTAGGGGGGATGTTGGAGTTACTTCACACACACCTAGGATTTTTTTTTCCTGAGGTTTTTTCTTTGTTTATTAGTCTTTATCCAATCTCCTCAAGTTTAGGGAGAATATTCCTCTAGGAGAATATTCTCTTCAATTTTCACTTTAGTTTGACTATTTGAGTGGAGTCTAGATGCTACATTGGTTTTGTCACCATGCAACATTGGGATCATCATCAGCTAATGCCAATTGTCCTTGGGATCATCACCAGAATAGCGCATTACCCATGATTCCCTGATCTCCTCCTCACTTCACTCTCTTTCAGTCAGTTAACTGAAGACTTATAGACTAGTTAACTTAGCTAGGTGGTAGTTCACTCCCGTAACTGGCCGAGAGGCTAGACTAGGTAGCAGTTCACTCTTGTAGCTGTTGGTGTGTGTCCAAATCACTCTATACCACCACTATGACGCATTGGCTTCACCTCCAGTGCGCATTGGTTGAGTTATACAGAGTATATCATGTGTAAATTATTCATTATTCATTCGGTTAATGAGACTTCTTCCATTCTTTCTCTATTGCTTCTTATTTCTCAATTTCTCTCTACAAATGTGTGTGGTATTTTCTAGCTAGATCTATTTTGTGCAGGTTCAACACATTTACAATGAAATCTGGTTCCTTTCTTTTGTAATGAAACTTGCTTATCCAATAACTTCATTACAAAAGAAAGGAACCAAATTTCATTGTAAATGTGTTGAACCTACACATAATAGATCTAGCTAGAAAATACCAGACAAATTTGTAGAGAGAAATTGAGAAAGAAGAAGCAAGAGAGAAATAATGGAAGATTTCTCATTAACTGAATGAATAATGAATAATTTACACATGATATACTCTGTATAACTCAACCAATGCGCAATGGAGGTGAAGCCAATGCGCCATAGTGGTGGTCTAGAGTGATCTGGACACACACCAACAGTTACAATAGTGAATTGCCACCTAGTCTAGTCTCTCGGGAAGTTGCGGGAGTGAACTACCACCTAGTTGAGTTAACTAGTCTATCAGTCTTAAGTTGACTGACTGGAACATAGTGAAGTGAGGAGGAGATCAGAGAATCATGGGTAATGCACTAATCTGGTGATGATCCCAAGGACAATGCGCATTAGTTGGTGATGATCCCAATGTCCCATGGTGACACAACCAATGCAACATCTAGACTCCACTCAACTAGTCAAACTGAAGTGAAAACTAAAGAGAATATTCTTCTAGAGGAATATTCTCCTAAAGGAATATTCTCCCTAAACTTTAGGAGTCTGGATAAAGACTAATAAACATAGGAAAAACCTTAGGAAAAATAAATCACAGGTGTGTGTGAAGTAACTCCAACAGGAGAACCATTCTATAAATCTATAGTAATAGTCTGTGATGTCCATGAAAGATCGAAGATCCGACACATCCTTTGGCACTAGCCAATCTAGGATGGCCTTGACCTTTTCCGTGTCAACTGAGATTCCTTCACCAGAAATTACATGTCCCATATACTGTACCTTGTCTTGGTAAAATTCACATTTACTAAAATTTGCATAAAATTGGTGATCTCTAAGTGTCTGCAAGACTATTCTCAAATGTTCCTCGTGTTTCTCTTTAGTTTTTGAATAGATCAATATATCATCTATAAACACAATCACTAATTTGTTTAGATACTTTCTAAACACATTATTCATCAAGCACATAAATGTAGCAGGTGCGTTTTTTAAACCAAAAGGTACCATATCTAATTCATAATGTCCATATATAGTTTGAAACACAGTTTTATGTATGTTCTCCTCCTTGATTCTAACCTAGTGATATCTTGTTCGCAAACATATCTTAGCTCCTCCAACTTGATCAAACAAGTCATCAATACATGGAAAAGGGTATTTATTTTTACTAGTCATCTTGTTGAGTTGATCGTAGTTAATACATAATCAGAAGGTTCCATCTTTCTTTTTGACGAACAAAATTGGTGCTCCCCACAGAGACACACTGGGTCTGATATATTGTGTATCTAACAGTTCTTGAAGTTGCATCTTAAGAGCTCTGTCAATTCTAGAGTAATCATTCAGTAAGGGGCCTTAGACACCAGTGCAGATCTGGGTACTAAGTCAATGGTAAAATATATGTTCGTCTAGGAGGTAATCTTGGTATTTCCTTCGGAAACACATCCTAGAATTCTTCCAGTAGTGGATCATTAGCTAACAAATCTTTACCCCTATCTCTAATATTATTGAGTATATGTACATCATAAATATTTCAACCTTTTCTTACATTTATTTTTAATTGTAAAGTGGAGATCTGTCTTACCGACACTCCCCACGGTATACCTTTCATTGTTTTGTTTTTACCAAAATCATTTATGCAGTTGAAGGTCTTGTCCCAACAGTTTACAAGAGTTGAATGTTTCTCCAACCAATCCATGCCTATGAGCAGATCATAGGATCCTAATGGTAAAATATTTAAATCTAACGCAGTATCCATTCCATCCATGTTTACTACATAGTCTTTTACCATTTCAACAACTTTACTTTGTATTCATGTAGCTAACTAGACTGGCCATGATTTCTTATGTTTGACTTTATCTAGCTTACAATTTTCTACTACTATTGGTGAAATATAACACAAACTTGCACGAGGGTCTATTAATACAAATACAAGTTTATGATTTAACATACCTTCTATCTCCACCATGCAAGATTGTTGGTCAGCTTGTCGATTTTCTAGGGAAGCATTGATTTTGTGTATGCTTCGAGCAATATCATTTACTATTGTCGCTTCCTGAATATTGTGTACTGTCTGATTTTTGTGATTGTTTAATGGGAAATTCTGCTACATGTGGGGTTATTTACAACCCCAACACTGAAGAGACTCCCTAACTGTTTCACTAACTGTCTTACTCACAAAAAACCTATAGGTTTATTGTTGTTATGAACTGATACACTTTCTTGTCCAATAAATTTGTTATTTTTCTTAATAGGTGCATTGTGCAAAGGTTGTCAAGGATGTTTGAAATTTTTCTTTCTGGGATCAAATATGTTCTTATGTTTGTGCTGCCGCGACTTTGCATTTCCATTTCTCTATTTAAATTGGGTAAAACATAACTTAGCATGTCTTATCACTTCATCCATGGTCTTTGGATTATGGAATTCAATTTTGTCTTTGTATAATTGAGGCAAACAACTCATAAACCTCTGAACTTTTGCCTTCTCCTCGTGGAGGTAAGTTACATATCTCATAAGATTCACAAATTTAGTCACAAAGTATTCAATGGACAACTATCCCAACTTAAGGTCATGGAACTCTTTGGCCTTCTCGTTGTAATATCGTTCTGTTAAGTATTTATGCTTAAAATATTTCATGAATATTTTCCAATTTAGCTCATTGCTCCTAATTTTGTTAACTGCTTTTTTTTCCTACCACCATATGGCAACTTTTCCATTCAGTTGATACACAACTAATATAGCCTTCAATTTTCCGGGGTAGTTATAAATTTGAAAGTATTTACTCATGTTTAGATGCCAAGCTTCTGCTTCCTCCTCAGACTCACCATCAAAATTGGGTTGTCTAATTTTCTTAAACTCTCCATGCAATTCTTCCTCATGCCATTTTCTTTTCTATATTTTAGGTGTAATTCTCTACAATGTGATGTTGTCCGAGTTGTCCTCGCTATATTCTTCTTCTTCTAACAATTCCATTCTATCACTATCCACTTGATATTCCTTGTGTTTATGTGATTCTTCGTTAGAAGGTTCCTTTTTGGCATTACTCGAAGTTTGTCCTATCTGTCTTTTTTGCTTCATCTCAATCATGTTTTTAGGAAGAATTTCATTTATCTCTTCCTGATTTTTTACTAGCCTTAACTAGTCTTTCATTATTTGCCTTTATACTTTCCATATCTTCTTTTAGACTACACGTGGTTTCCAACAGTCCTGTAGAAGTATCTTGTTATTGAATAATGTTTAGTTCTACATACATCCGGGGTTCACTTTGAGTTGATCTTTCTAGTTCTTCAACCATAATAATTTGTTGTTGGTTCTGATATGTGCAAAACACAATAAAGTCAATTATATTGCTCACAAAATTCTTAAAAAAAAAAAATTGTTTTGCTTTGAGCCCTCGAGGTCATAGTGTTTCAACCGTGCTCTGATACCATTTGTAATGTCTCTTTCTGCCCAATTTTATTTTTTAAATTCCATCGTTAAGTGTATATTCGTGCAGTTATAAATGACACTTTTCTTATACAAATTTGCTTGAATGTACTTAGCATTTGATTATTTAATGTTCTTAACTACTTTTCATGGTGATGCCATGATAGAATACTTGTTCCTTGGTGCTTGATTTCGCACGCCAATTCTGCCATCGCACTGGTCCTCATCATTAAATGAAACGTCTTCTCTGCGTAGGTATACAATTGTTATTCTTCTTTATGATGTAGGTATCACAACTTAGTTCATTAAGTTTGGTAACATGTTCATCATGTGTTTGTATAACAAACTATGGATACGATCATCATGTTCATGTTCATGCAGTATTACGATCCTACTTGCTCTAGCCCACATTATAAATAAAAAAATTGTGGTCTTATAGGAACAAACTATAACTTTATAGGTTTGAGAAGTCTCTTATTGTTTACAAAGTATGCATTTCTTTTATCATTATTTAAACTCTCTAGTGTATCATAGTTTCTAAGGATTATAATCCTTAAACTATGACTTGATGGTCAAGTATTAATTATTGAAACCAATTAATTAAACAAACGACCCTTTGTCAACCCATATGCAAACCTTGTATCATTGTTGGTGATGGTTTTAACCCACTCCTTTATGTTAAATGAGTTTATTGTTGTAACTATATGATGGCGGTGTTAGTGGATCTAATCCATGAATCAACCTTCAGTAAACTATATAATACTCATATGGCTCTCGTCCATAGGGTCTCCGACAAGTGTTATCATAAGGTTTATGTTACACACAATTGTCACTCGGTAAGTTACGTACACACATCAACGTAGTATATTAAATATGTCGTGCTAATGGAGGATTATTTATTCGCTAATTGACGGTTAAATTTTGGTTTACAACAGTGCACGATTATTGGAATTCCATGAGGAGAGATCTGTGCATTCCACGTCTTGGCGCCATTAAAATTTATATTTGTCTTACTCATGTTAGTACCACCATGACTTAACTGCGATGTTGTAAACCGAGACCACTATCCTTCACCTGTTCATTGTATTGATTCATTTGGATTGAGAGCGTTAGAGCCATATCCTCTACTCCTCTTGGTCGTAGGGTTTGGTCATTTTACTCATGTAGTTGCAGAGCAAGCTCAATCTCAAGTTGGAACAAATACTAAAGTATAGAAGGTGATGGTTTACTCTATCGTTTTCGATGATTTGCTAGGTTATAAATTACATGCAACTTCCTATTACTTATTTCCAACTAACTTGCAATCGTTTTGTTGTTGTGGTTTGTCCACGGGGATTCACTAGGGTTTGGAACAAACAAATTGCCATGAATTTGACAACATGTTAGTCGTTCGCTCGCTTGCAAAGGTAAAATGCATATTAGTTTCATTTTTGTAACCTTGTGTTTTGATCATGTAGCTTTACAAATGATTCAAAGCTTTTTAAAACTTTGATTATGGATTATACACAGGGTCTGTTGATACCCTTTGGAGTGAGGTTGGTTTCGTTTGGCAACCGATAGACCATGTACTACAACTTATTCTTTAAGTTGGAGAATACCTAATTGAGATTTTCTTAAGTTATGGTCTTTCTCGATAAAATAAAGTTGAGAGCATTGGTTTGGTGGTGTGAGCCGAGTTAGTTTATTTCACCGAGTTTTTGTGGTTAGGTAGTGAAGTATTCTTCCCTTTAGAAATGTTACGAACTCAACATTTGAGCCTCTGTTGATATCACCATGATATAAAATTTGATTTTTATTTGTCAAGGGTTGATTCGACAGACTTACGAACTTGGTGTAACTCCATTATATAAAGTTTGGATTTACACTATGATTATTGTTCTCTTAACTCATACATAATTGTTTTAATTTGCTATATATATACTTTCGCTTTTGTTTTCTTCGACAGTTCATTGTTTTTGCGAGGATTGATACTTGTTCATCTGATTTCCACACCTTTGGTTTTTCTTTGTTTAACCATTCTCTGTATATAAAGTTCTATAGTATAATACATTATGATTATAAAGGGATTCACGATACTTCTCAGTACTACTTTATTCCAAGACGTCATGGTCGAATAGTTTCACCTGGGTCCTTCTTTTCTTATACATTTACACTATTTGACTCTACACCATATTCATTATCGAATTGATTTTATGGTCATGATTGCGTCGTTTTGGTTCTTGTTTGGTTTGGGGCCAAGGACATAATTCTTTTTACTTGCAGTAGTATAAATTATCTATTGTGTGTTCATATATTTTCTTGAGCGAACTATTTTTAAATCACTTCAATAAAATCCAAGATACAAAAATAGATATCACATATAAATAAAACTACGACGTCTTTGTTGTGTGCAAACTAGGTTCTTTATGTTTTCAACCAAGAACATTTTCATCTTTTGGACAAATAAACGTATTTTAAAATAAAAGGTAAATAAGATGTATTTCTTTTCTTTCTTGTTGCAACGTATAAATAATAAATTTTCCACAGAGGATAACATTCTACATATTTCTCTATGTATTTCTTGTTGCTCTGATAAATAATGAACAAGCAGCTGAGAATAACGTTCTACGAGCATGTTTATATTTCTTACTGCAAACAATTAAATAATAAATAGAACACATAGTACATTTGGTTATAAACAAATACTATAGCTTTTGCAACCATTCTCTAATGTAATACTTGTTAATCATTAATAAAACAAAGACAAATAAAATAAGAGAACATATATGAGCCTGCTTCAATAACTCGGGAACAAACTGAGTAGAGAACCTGTTCCTCCCAACCATAGACACAAATAGACAAAGTCACTTGTCTTTGTCACCCTCGAGCCTAAATCATTATTCCATGGGGGCTGAAAATTGTATAACCTTTTCCATTTCTCTTGAGTTTAGTTCTTGACTGGACCATTGAACTATTTTTCCCTCACAAGTACTCAACAACGTCCTACCTCATAACATACTTGTTTATAATAGCTTTTCCCGGGACTTTTCAAGTTGGCCTCATCCCTGACCCTAGGGAATCTTTTGGCCTACTTTTGTGCTAGCTTGTTCCCTCACATCCCACACTTTTGGAAGTAGGGTTCCACTTGTCCCATGGACAATAATTCATTTTGGTGGTTTTATCCTTTTCACCCACCCATGGAATAATGATTTACTATTTGTAACTAGATTCCCTAATTAGTTTGTCTTTGGCTAATTAAATAACTCAAAAATAAAAGTTACAAAATATTTCTCATCAATGTTTATGATGACATAGTTCGACATAAGTCTTTTCTAATATCTTTCACAATATCAATTTTAACATAAACTAGTAAGAAATTAAATGTTTAAATCTGCAAACCGAGGGGCATTATAAAAACACAATCCTTATCATGGTTGGTTTAGGGTGCAGACTTAACATAAAATACGTGGACACTAACTCCCAATTCTTATTTGAAGTGGGTGGAGCAGTGTATAGTCCTTGCTTCTTGATTGCAGGCTCGATGATGGCATAAGAAATGCATGATCTAATATATCCACCAACGTCTTATCAACATTTTGGATATAAGTACCTTTGCAACATTATAATTGTCATCTCCACGTTGAAGTGTCCTACCACCCAACTATAGTGTGCCTCTCAAATCATCTTCTAACATTTGTGTGGAGAAACAAAGATGGCCTAGATGGCAGTACATCCTAGAGGTGAAAGTTTGAAACTTGTTTACTCGCTACAAATGTCTAGTATATAATAGCAAAATCAAGTTCACTTCCATACAACTAGAGCCACTATGAGGTCTCATGTCTACAAGAATTGAAGACTATGATCAATGTCAGAAATGGAGGTTCATTGAGGCAATGTAAAACTTGATTGGTGTTGCTCCTCTTCTACTTGATGTTTAGGTGGAATTATTGAAGGTACATGTACCACTTCTTATGGTAGTGATTATGGAATTTTCGTCAAGTCTACATAAATTACAAAGACCCATGGCTAGTGTGGATGATCATTTCCTTTCCCATGATATAATGCTTCCATTGTTGTTAAGCATGGATAATGGAATAAAGCTCCTTGTCATAAGTGTGGTATTTGCAAATTGTGTTAGAGAGTGTCTCATTGTGATAGGCCATTAGATGTCCATGTTAAATGAGGATTGCACTAACGACATAATGTGCGACACATGTCTAAATTTTGAATAATTGTTTTTGTTTTGGCATAATGAGGACTGGTGATGAGCATTGGGGACACTTTAGCTCCTTGAGTGCTTTGACCCAAATAAACTTGGCCTTGACTCCACCCTTAGCCACCTAGAATAGTAAGTCCATTATCAACCACAAAATTGTTAACATTTCTAAGTTAGGACCTTAGTGTTGTACAATACGAGATTGCATCTATTGAAGGTTGAGTTGTAACCATTCAAAACTCTATCATACTTTGCAATTTTTTAGTTAATAAAGCTAATTTTTTTTTGCATTCCTCAAATATATGATATTTCTTTCTATATTCCTTTAAACGTTAATATGAAATTACAATAAGTTATTAATATGGAAACCTATATAAGTTGTCGTGGGTGCAATATCATCATTCTTGGACATTGTTATAAGAACTAGCATGCACCTATATGATCTACATTCTCTGCAAAAAGAAAATGTTGCATTGTTGGAGTTACTTCACACACACCTAGGATTTCTTTTTCCTAAGGTTTTTCCTTGTTTATCAATCATTATCCAATCTCCTGTATTTTAGGGGAGAATATTCCACCTGGAGAATATTCTCTTTCAGTGGACACTTCAGTTTGACTAGTTGAGTTGAGTTTAGATGTTGCATTAGTTTTGTCACCATGCAACATTGGGATCATCACCATGCTAATTCGACCTTGCCTTGGTATCATCTCCAGAGTGGCACATTAGCCTTGATTCCCTGAGTTAACTCCTCACTACTCTCTGTTCAGTCAGTTAACTGAAAACTAGTTGACTAGTTAACTCAACTAGGTGGTAGTTCACTCATGTAACTGTCTGAGAGACTAGACTAGGTGGTAGTTCACTCCCATAACTGCTAGTGTGTGTCTAGATCACTCTAGACCACCACTATGACGCATTGGTTCACCTCCCATGCGCACTCATTGAACTATACAGAGTATATCATGTGTAAACTATTCATTATTCACAACGGTTAATGATAATTATTTCATTCTTTCTCTCCTTCTTCTTCTTTCTCAAATTCTCTCTGCAAATGTGTGTATCATTGTTTAGCTAGATCTATTACATGCAGGTTCAACACATTTACATGGTATTAGAGCTAACGGACTACTAAGCAAAAGCTACACCAATTTTTTTTGCAGGTACAAAAGATTGAAGACAATGGAGAGATGGAATTCCAAAAAGAATTCATTCTTACACCTTTCAACTATTTTGCATGGAAGGAGAAAATATCCATACATCTCCGAACCAGAGGCTTGTACAGGTTAATCTTGAATACAGATACAGAACTGACATCGGCCGTAGAAAAATCCAAGTACTTAAATCGCATGGATGAGGCACTCAGAACAATTTGCAGTCTTATTTCTCCCGATCTCCTTTTTCATATATCTTCCTGTAAGACTCCCAATGAAGCTTGGACCACCTTGGAAGGGCTCTTTGGAAAATAGGATGAGATGAGGGGACACATGCTGGAGGTGGAGCTGCTCACATTGGATCCAAAAAGCTTCGATAATATCCAAGATTTCTTTACAAAATTCAAGGATTTACTGTCGTAACTCAAAGCTTGCGGGGTTGATAAATCAAAGGAGGAGAAACAAATGGTTCTCACCATTCTCTCCAAGCTTGGTCCTGAATTCTTTGTATTCGTATCTACATTCCATACTGTCAGATTTGCCTCCGGAGCCACCTGGAAGATGCCTTCTCTTGAGGACTTTATCAAATCCATGATACAAGAGCAAACCAAGCTCATCAACATGGGCACAATCAAAGGCCCAAGGGCGCATGCACTCACTGTGCATGATGGCAGCCAAAAATATCAGAAATCTAAAGATAAAGATAAACGAAAAGCTCATGCATATCCGAAGAAGGAAGGGTACACAAAACCCCTCACCGATGCCTCCGGATCCAAAGGGGAAAAGGGGGGAAATGCACGTACTGTCACAAAGGATTCCATCCAGAATCCACATGCATGCAAAAACAAATAGATCTGATGTCTCAAATACTTCAGTAAAACAACCTTGGATATCGCATCCCTGAGGGTGCAAAGAAGAAGAAGATAGAAGATTCAAATTCCAAGAAAGACAATTCTAGCCATGCCTTGATTGCAATCAACTCCTCTCCCGATGCTTGGATCGTATATTCAGGAGAATCACATCACATGGTTGCCTCAAAAGCAGTCTATTCTTCATTGGATACATGCAAAGGTCCTCCTATTCTGATAAGGGACAACTCTTCTGTCGAAGCCACTAACAAAGGAAGGATTGAACTCAGTAATGGAAGCTTCGAGAATGTGTTGCACGTTCCCAAACTTTCTGCCAACCTTCTCTCCGTGTATCAGATGATGAATTCTGACACCAGAAAGAAAGTCATCTTCACACCAAATTCCGTGGACATCTACGACATGCAAACCAACTCCAGGGTTGCAGCCGGTGAGGTAAATCATCAGTCTAGATTGTATACATTTTCTGAATTCATTGAACCTGATTCTGCTTTACTGCTTACTCATGCTGATGAAAGTAGTAGGATATGGCACGAAAGGTTTGGACATTTGAATTTCATATACAAGCAACAACTTAGCAAGCACAGATTAGTTGATGGTCTACCAAACATCCATTTCTCCAAGGGAGTATGTGAGGGATGTGTTCTCGGAAAACACCCTCAAGAGAAATTCGACAAAGGAAAGTCTCAGCGAGCTTCCGCACCTTTAGATCTGATCCATAGTGACCTTATGGGTCCTTTTCTGCATCCATCCATCAACAAAGAGAGGTTTGTTCTCATTTTTGTTGATGATTTCTCACGTTTTACTTGGATCTACTTTCTCAGGCAAAAAATCCGAGGTCTTTCAACACCTCAAAGATTTCAAAACCTTGGTTGAGACACAGTCCGGAAAGAAGATCAAAATCCTTCGAACTGATAACATGGGATAGTATGTAAATCATGAGTTCCATAATCTTTGCCACAAGGTAGGGATCCAGTTGCAGCACAAAGTTCCCTATTCTCTGCAACAAAACATAGTTGTTGAGCGGAAAAACAAATCTCCAAAGGAGATGGCATCTTGCATGCTGCATGCAGAGTCACTACCACAAAGACTATGGGCCGAAGCACTTAATTGTGCAACATACATCCAAAACAGATCTCCTCATAGATTTGTTAAGGATAAGACCCCCTATGAGGCTCGGAGTTGCCTCAAACCGGAAGTGACCCACTTTCACATTTTTGGTTCACGTGCATGGGCCCAGATTCTCTCTGAAAAGAGGAGGGCACTTGATCCACAGAGCACTGAGTGCATTTTTGTTGGATACTCCGACAGTGTGAAGGGATATCAACTTATCGATCTTTCCTCGCATCGACTCATCATTGAGCGTAGTGTCCAATTCAAGGAAAGTGTCTCACATGTACCTCAACAGTCGCAAGTAGACACCTTCACTCTTCCACCTGTCCATGATGATGAACATGCACATGCCGACTCTTCTTCAGACGAGAGTTCTGATTCAGAGGACTCATATGATTCAGATTCAGAATCAGTACAGTCGGATGCAGAGTCATAGCATCCAGATGTAGTTACAGAGCCAGAGTAGAGGCCTAAGTGGGCACATACTACTCTTCAGGCTGCAGGGGATCTCGTTGGTGATCCAACTGATACTAGGAAGACTCGATCTGATTTTGAGGAGCTTCCTGTTGCACTCACTGCCACTGAACCATTGCCCTCCAAGCATCTTTTCTTGGTTCAATCTTAAGATCCACAGTCTTATGGCGAGGCTGCTAGAAATCCCTTTTGGGAATCCTTTATGCAAGAGGAGTACAACTCTCTTCTCGAGAACTAGACTTGGGATCTGGTTCCCCTTCCTTCTGGGAGGAAACTTGTCAGATGCAGATGGGTCTACAAGACCAAGAGTGCAACGGATGGACATATCATCAAATACAAAGCTAGGCTTGTCCCCAAAAGCTTTTAGCAGGTTCATGGTATTGACTACGATGAGACCTTCGCTCCAGTAGCGAAGATGGATTCCATACGACTGACACTTTCCATTGCGACAACCAAGGAATGGGAAGTCCATTAGATGGACGTGAAGAATGCATTTCTTCACTGTGATCTCTCCAAGGAGATCTACATGGAGCAACC
Source organism: Picea glauca (assembly GCA_000966675.3). Lineage (NCBI taxonomy): Eukaryota > Viridiplantae > Streptophyta > Pinopsida > Pinales > Pinaceae > Picea > Picea glauca. Next base: position 228,695 of record JZKD02S1856327.1, on the reverse strand, counting down.
CTAGGGATTTATGCAGGACTCATCTTTGGTCTGTCGATTGAAGAAGTCTTTTATGGCCTCAAGCAGGCTCCGAGGTCATGGTATGCCAAGATGGACTCCTATCTGCTGTCATAGAACTTTGTACATTGTAAATCAGACCCAAATGTCTACATGCTTGGGACGACTGATTCACTTCTACTTTTAGTTATGCACGTTGATGATTTGTTGATCACCGGGTGCTCGACTTCAGCGATTGTTGCAGTCAAGAGGATTCTACATGACAAGTTTTTTATGACGGACATGGGTCCACTACACTTCTTCCTTGGATTCGAGATCAGTTAGGATGCATCGGGCATCAAACTGTCTCAGGCCAAGTATGCACGAGATCTCCTTGAGAGATTTCACATGACAGACTGCAAGTCTTCTCCGACTCCTTTCCTATTAAGAGTTAAAGTTGAGGATGGTAGGGAGACTCCATTGGTTGATAGCACACTCTATAGACAGCTAGTGGGGAGCTTGTTGTATCTCACACACTCCAGACCAGACCTCTCATATGCAGTTGGCGTAGTTTATAGGTTCATGTAGGAGTCGCATGAGCTACATTGGAAAGCTGCAAAACATATCCTTCGATACGTACAGGGCACCATCACCTTTGGGATTCATTATGCAACAGACTCTACATTAGATCTCATCGGGTTTACTGATTCCAACTGGGTTGGCGATAACATTGATCACAAGTCCACATCTGGTTACTCACTCAGTCTTGGTTACAGGCCTATTTGTTGGTCGAGCAAGAAGCAAGCTGCCATTGCTCTATCTTCGGCCGAGGCAGAGTACATAGGGGTAGTTAACATAACCATTCAGGCTATGTGGCTACAACATTTTCTCACTGAGTTGGGCATTTAGTTTCATCAGCCGATCATCATTTGGTGTGACAACTATAACACTCTGAAGTTCTGTAGAGATCCAATTCAGAGGCAGCGGACGAAGCACATCGAGATCCACATGCACTACATCCGAGGACCGAGACTTAGTACACGAGGGGATCATCAACCTACAATTATGTCCTTCAACATAACAAATGACAAACATCTTCACCAAGACCTTCACTGAGCAGAAGTTCCATTCTCTGCGAAGTCGTCTTAGAGTGAAGGACACAGTTGCCTAACAACTGTAGCTCTTCTTTTTGCATACATTGTACCTTGAGGGGGGGTTTTCCCATGAGGTTTTCCCTCTTTCCTCACTTTATTTTCAGTGTATCTTTTGTATTTGGGTACCTAACATGGCCTCGTTGCCGAGACCCATTCTTTATTTTCACCATAGTGATG
>JZKD02S1856327.1:210953-227275 GCA_000966675.3 Picea glauca | reverse complement strand
GTTGAGTTTAGATGCTGCATTGGTTTTGTCACCATGCAACATTGGGATCATCACCATGCTAATTCGACCTTGCCTTGGTATCATCACCAGAGTGGCGCATTAGCCTTGATTCCCTGAGTCAACTCCTCACTACTCTCTATTAAGTCAGTTAACTAGTTAACTCAAATAGATGACAGTTCACTCCCATAACTGCCTAAGAGACTAGACTAGGTGGCAGTTCACTTCCGTAACTGTTGGTGTGTGTCCAGATCACTCTAGACCACCACTATGGTGCATTGGTTCACCTCCAGTGCACACTCATTGAGCTATACAAAGTATATCATGTGTAAACTATTCATTATTCACAATGGTTAATGAGAATTCTTTCATTCTTTCTCTCCTTCTTCTTCTTTCTCAAATTATCTCTACAAATGTGTGTATCATTGTTTAGCTAGATCTATTCTGTGCAGGTTCAACACATTTACATGCATTATACTAGTGGTGTTTAGGTTGTGAAAATTGAAGAAATTTATTAGTATCAAAGGTGAGGTTAGTTGGATGTATATATCAAAGCACGTGTAACATGGTAAGCCTTTAACCATATAAGGTTAATGTGTGAATATAAGGCCTTGAGAGTGTTGCACACTCACCATCATCCCATTTCTAACATGTAGGCTAGTGGGTGGTCTCCTACGAGTATTATTATTAATAGACACATGCTTGTGCTAGTGTGAATACATGTTACCCTTGTTAATTTGTAACATTAGACTCTAAGGTGATAACTGTGCTAGAATTGAGTTGAACAAAAACATTGTAGTCATACTTTGACTCAAGCAAGTGTAGAATTTACAATAGATGAAAATGAAAATGCTAAAAAAAAATCTTGTTATGATTTTGGGGTTTAATAGCTATCCTACTACCTCAACCACTCAACCATGGAAATGAGATAGTTAGATATAGAACCACAATAATGTTATATGATTTTGGGGTTTAATAGCTATCCTACTACCTCAACCACTCAACCATGGAAATGAGATAGTTAGATATAGAACCACAATAATGTTAATAGTACTTAACATTGACTTATTCTTTTTAACTTTAAACCTTATAAATAACACTTTTTTTATTGACTTATACTTCTTTCTTTATCCTTTTTATACTTAACAAATTCAAGATTATAAACTTCTATTCTCATACATATAAATTAAAAAACAATGGACATTACTTACTTATTTTCTAATTTTGATAATTTTATTTTAATTTTTTTTTTTTTTTTAACATTATAATTATAATTATCTGTTTTCTAATTTTAACAAATTCAAGATTATAAACTTCTATTCTCATACATATAAATTAAAAAACAATGGACATTACTTACTTATTTTCTAATTTTGATAATTTTATTTTAATTTTTCTTTTTTTTTTTAAACATTATAATTATAATTATCTGTTTTCTAATTTTGATAATTTTATTTTAACATTACATTATTTTGTTTTTATTTATTAAAAATAATATGATTATATATATATATTTATATAATTATATTTTTAATTTAAAAAATAATGAACATTATTTATTTATTTATTTATTTTAATAATTTTATTTTAACATTACTATATTTTTTTTTATTTAAAAAAATATAATAATTATTTAAAATATATGTTTAAATTTTTTTAAATTTAAACTTCGTAGTGATAAAAAATCAAATTTTACCACCAAATCAGAATCGACCACATCCATGTACTTTTTAAATTTTGTTTTAAAACTAAAAAACAATTTTGTTTTAAAACACATAAAAAACCAATAAACATGCCGATTACCTCTGTCCACAAGTTTTGTGCGATTCCTTAAAGAAATATAAGACTTTGATAGCGTGAATGGTCAATAAATCTTTTTATAGAACCTTCTAGAGAGCCCTTCGGATATTTTTCGTGGCTCGGTTCTCAGGCTGAAGGCGTCTACATTAATTTTCCTTGTTCTCTGTACAGTTCACATCGGGAAAGAAGAGCAATCTAGGGTTCCATAGCCACGGCAGAAGGCTTCGTTCCAGGAAAACCAAGCCTTTTACATCTCTTAAGAATATAATTTTGGCGCTATGAACACTTCCAGAGCTGTAACGGGGTTTTTGCGAAAATGTCTTCTTCAATCTAGAAGTTTGACGGTTCCTACCGCTCCTCTGGTCTCGAGAAGATGCCAGACAGTACATGATATCATTCAGTCGCCACACAAGGTATGGATTTGTTCTGGGTTTAGGGTTTAAGGCGAGTTTTAGGGCAATAACAATACCCCGTTTTCACCAACCTGGCAAGCCCCCTTTGACACAGGGTAGTACTTTGGACCCTCTCTCCATGTTTACCCCTTTAAAATTTGCACCGAAACAAAATCTTGTAATCAAACTCGTTTTCCATAGATATGGTTCTGAAAATGTTCTTGACATGTGTTTTGATGGACTTGAGCAGAAATGTTGCAATTAGATATAGTTAGGCTGTTGCAGAGTAGTTGTGTTGTTTTACATGTTCCATGAGTTGGTCTTGCACACAAGGATGTTGTTTCAGCAATGTCTGCTTAGACACTGGACCTTCGGTTTCTGGAGGTCTTTGCCCTATCTCGTGTGCTCCTTTCTTTTTCCCTGGACATTAATTCATTTGGTCTAAAAACTTCAAATAGTTTGTATTAATTTTTTCAATTTTCTTGTCTCTCTCCTCTGTTTTTGTAATAATAATTGTTTGGGGTTGAAAGGAAAGCTGGTTTGTTGTTAAAGCTTGCTGCCATCACTTTGAAGCAGAGAAATTTTTATGCGATACTATTGCCAAAAATATTTTCAACTTAATCATTTCTGCATGCTGTTGCCAAGCCCAACTTTTTAATCACAAACGCTTGGGGCCTTGTTATGATCAAAATCTTAAGAATGATCCAGCCAATTCTTTTCACTTTCGATGGAGATCAGTCTGCTATTAGTCTGAACTTTGCAAATTCGCTTTGTTTAGAAAGGTTTTATTTACCAACGGAGCTACGAGAACATAGAGAACTTTAAGATGCTCTAAGATGGGCTTTTCAGTCAGGTGCTTAAAATGCCACTCAAAGTTTTGGATGTTTTCTCTCTCAGTGGTGGCCATTTTCATGACTCTGATTTGAAACTGTTGACAATAAATACTATTCCAATCTTTCAATTAAAATGCGGAATCTCTTCTTTGCTTGTGAACAACTTTTGCCTCAAACTTCATTTGGACATTTTAAAGTTATCTTTCAAAAATGATTCTGGATGCCTTATGTCATCTTTCATACTCTCTCTCTCGATTAATTACTTCAGGACAAGGTTCTTCATGAGATATTTCTTTTCCTTGTGCAATATATTGCAATGTCCATGTATCACTTGAAATTGATATTAGAATTCCCACCAATGGTATTAGTTGATATATATATATATATATATATATAGAGAGAGAGAGAGAGAGAGAGAGAGAGAGAGAGAGAGAGAGATCTATTATCAGATGGAAGAGTTACAATTTTGAGATGGTGTGCTCTCTCTCTCTCTCTCTCTCTATATATATATATATATATAGAGAGAGAGAGAGAGAGAGAGAGAGAGAGATCAAATAATCCATTAGATGGAAGAGTTACAATTTTGAGATAGTGTGCTCTTTTTCTAAATAGCAAAGGAGTTGAAAATTGACAATGTTTCAAGTAACAAAACTGGAAATACAGTGAAAGAGCTGAAAATTGACAATGTGAACTGGAAATACAGTAAAAGAGTTGAAAATTGACAACTGTTTAAGTAACAAAACTGAAAATACAGTAAAAGAGCTGAAAATTGACAATACTTCAAATAATGAAACTGAAAATACAAAAGGAGACAATTCTCCATGTTTATCTCTAATAAGAAACCACCAAGCTACTTAGTTGATCAGTGTCGCCAGAGTGTGGAGTAGGAGTGCCTGGAGTGCCATTTCCCAAAAAATCTAGGGAGTGAAGTGTTCTGGGAGATTTTTTATATAACATATAGGTGATATATTTTAATGCATACATATTGATAAAAAAAAATGCAAAATACCAAATTAGTTGCAAAAATATGAAAACATACATATTTGTGCTACTTGATGAATACTTCATTATTATGAAGTTAGAAATGTCATCCATAGTAGATTAATGATTAGAGGATCAACCATTAACATCAACCATTTAGCTATTTTCCAATTACAAATTTACAAAGTTATATATCAGATAACAGGAAGTAGACTATGAAGTGGATTGTAGGTTCTCCAAAACCTTGGCAGGACTGTCCACAACTTGTAAAAGTGTTTCCAGTGTTGTAGTTGGTGGGTAGAACCCTAGGGAATTATCAACATCTTTAACTTAAAGCTACAATTGTGTCATTTATTACTTGAACTTCACTGGAATAATTATTTGCTATGTTGTTTTATCAATATGAAAAATATATATATTCACTATGGTGTTTATAAATAGCACATTATCTTGAAAGAAAGAATATTTGAGCAAGAAACATTAAATGACAAACAAAAATGAAAATTTAGTAGCAAACCCATTTCTATATTGATTTCCATGGATGATTACATTATGCAGAATGCCAAAATCTGAAAACAACCTTTATAAATGAGGCTATATGTGTCAAAATACAACATGAGCTAAATCCTAAAATTCATTCATCTCATCTTCATCTTCATTAAGAAATCTAGAATAAGGTGCATGTTCACCTGTGGATCGTTGATTGGAATAAGTGTTTATGTTCCTCAATATTTAGTGTAGCAAGAGAGAGGTCCAAGTTTGAGGATTCAGAATCCACATCCTAGTTTTTATGGGGCCCACTTGCATAGTATGCTCCCTTACAAGACATGATGTGAAAGATGGAATGCACATAGACAACATCCTCAACATTTAGCGAACCCGCCATATTGTGCTTCATGGAATGAATAAAACTATAGGTGTTCCAATTCCCTTCTATCAATGAAGAGCTTGCCACTCGTGAGGTTGTGGTTTGTGATGAATTTTATCGTGTCTGTAGCCTGTCTGTAAGCTTCTTGTTAAATTTAAAGCAGCTGCAAGAGCCATTCTCCGGGAGGATGGCAAAGACCCTAGCCGAGATCTAGGGCCCCCAGTGCACTCCTAGGATTCTTGGTCTGGGACCAAGCAGTAAAGACCCCTGAGAGGGCCCCCAATAGATGACTGGGGTTCTTGGTCTGGGACCAAGCAGTAAAGACCCCTGAGAGGGCCCCTAGTATATGACTGGGGTTCTTGGTCTGGGACCAAGTAGTTAAAGTCCCTAGATATGTCTAGGGCCCCTGGAAATGTCCAGGGTACCCATGCTTGGGGCATGGGTTGATCCTTGGTCTTGGACCTTGGTGGTTAAGACCCCTGAAATGTTTTGGGGCAACCTGATCCTTGATTAGGTATCTTGTTGGTGTATGACCCTCCCTGAAGGGGGACATGCCCACATGAGGGATGTATCCCATATGCAGTGATGATAAAATCAAATAGGGTCACTTTGAGAATGAATGGACAAGTATTGCCACYYAGTCACCCAGTCACCMTTGCCAAAACCCTCTTCACCCTTGCTTGTGCTTATTTGGGGTTTTTGCTTATCTTTGGCTTTAGGGGTTATTAATTTAAAATGTTTAATTTATAACATATTTAATTAATATTTATATTAATTGAATATGTTAATTCTTTAATTATCATTTTATTATTTTTACCCCTAGCCTAACCCTTAGCTCTAGTATAAAAAGAGATCTACCCTCCTCCTTTCCACACATATTCTATTATGCTCTCCAAAGGTGAGTGGATCTCTCCTACATGCTGCGGCCCTCCTTCCTTTTGCTGTTGAAGAGTTTGCTGGTGTGGTGCGGCTTCCCTTGAGGGCTGTAGGTGCGGCTCTTCTCTTCTGCTTTGGGGTGACTGTAGGTGCGGCCCCTCCTTTCTTGCTGTGGGGTGACTATAGGTGCGGCCTCTTGTGTGGCTGTTGATGCAGCCTCTTGTTGTGGTGAGGCCGTGTGATGTGAACCCCCTTTTGCTACTGCTGTGGAGTGGATCGGCCTCCCTTTTTGCTGTGGAGTAGGTCGACCGTCGGCCCTTGAGGCCCCCTTTGTGATGTTTCGGCCTTAAGATCCTATGGCTGTTATAGATCGGCGGCTGGCCCCTCTTGTGGACGCCTGTTTTGATGGCTCGGCCTCATTGCCATTTGGTTGTGGTAGATCGCCCCTTGTGGTTGCCTATTGTGATGGCTCAGCCTTAGTATCCCTTGGCTGTGGTAGATCAGCCCTTGTGGCTACTAAACCTGCCGTGCCCCTTGGCTGTAGATTCATGACAGCCGTACCCCTTTTCACATATGTGATTTATCTGCTGAAAGTTATATGAGTACAAGGGTTTGATCACAGAATTTTTCTGTGTGGTGTTTCTCTCCTACTGGTGGCAAGAAAGTCCTTTCATTTTTAGCAAAGGATCTAACCTCTATGGTAGATCATGACCCTGGATTTCTCTGAGCATAATTACAAGTGGTTTTACATCTCTTGTGTGTGGTATAGTCTTCTATGGAGGTAAGACTACAAGGTAAGAGACATATTCAGTTTAAGATCTGTTGTTCTTTATTCAAATGTTATAGGTTGCGCACTACTTAGATCTATTTCAGATCTGAAAATTGGTTTGATTTTTGATTTGTATAGATCTACGTCTGCATTATATATTAGGTCTGGATACTGATCTTTAGATCAGAAAAATTGTATAATCTAGAATCTACTTCTATGATCTTTTAATCTAATTCTGCTAGCATAAATCTGAGTGGTTGTACACACTCAGAAATTATCTCTGTTTAGACTTCAAGTAATTTTGTTTGATTTACTTTTTTGAATAAGACATAGTTGCTCTGCTAACTGAAAAATGAAAAGACAGTTCTATTCTGCATTATTTTTCAATTTCTAACACTTCTTAATCCATGGAACTTTGGCCTCTAATTTTACTAAAATCAAACTTAATTATGGATAATGCAAGGAGTCCAAAAAATGTGATTATGCCTACTCTCCTAATCAAATCGGCAGCTCCGCAAATCTATGCATTATCTGTGATAACTTGCACCATCCTAGATGGCCCTACTTTCTCAATAGTTTCCATTAAAATATCATCAATGAAATGACTATCTTTTACCTCACCTGAACAATCTTTGGCCTTCAGAAGCATTGATCCCTTTGGTGATGTGGCAATGACATTGACCAATGGTCTACACCTCGTATTTGTCCATCCATTTGAGATATTGGAAACCCCCTAGTTACTCCATGAGCCACAAATAGGTGATAAAACATCCTCACTAAGTTGCCTCTCCTTTTTGAGCAATTCAGTTTGGAGTTTTTCATAGTGTGGCCCCTTGAACCCTTGAGGGGCTATGTTAATTCCCCTCACCATATGTTTACACTTAGGAGACCAAACCGTGTTAAAATGGGTACCACAAGGATAGATGACCCTTGCCACTCTTGTTTTAGGTTTTTCTCTCCCTTGAACTTCGAACATTTTAACTAATCTGCCATCTTAAGTCTCTGATGGAGTTTTTGAATTTGATGCTTCTTGTTGTTGCTGCACTGCGCTCCTCAGGCACAATCGTTGGCTCACTATTAGGCACTGGCGTATTGCTACCATCAAGCTGTTCTCTTCTTTTTTTCAGCATTTGACCATAATTATGATCTGTCTTATGCCTTTCCCTCTCAATTGGGTTAGCTGTTTTGCTGTAGCATACAAATGTCAACACTGGGTGCCCCTTCGAGCAAAAGGTGTGACTTCACTCTTGGGTTGGAGCCTTTGTAGATCCCATGCCATAGATTGCACTCACATTCCCATGAACCCCCACCAGAAATTTGTACAGTTTTCTTAACATGCCTCCAAAGAGGATAGTAGTCATTGTGCTTGTTAGAGGAGGAAGAGAAACACCAATTTAAGAAGCCATTGCTGCTTCAAAAATACGAAACAAATCTGCAAAATGAATAATGTGCCACCATATACCCTAAGCTCACAACAATACTCTTGCCCGCGAAAAGAAAAATGAAGAAACTTGGAAGAAAGTAAGCCGCATACCTAATATAATGAAGATAGTAAGCTGCATACACAGTTTGTTGAAAGTCTCTAAAGAGGGTTCTCTCTGAAGTATGATTTATTTCATCTTGTTAATCATGTTGTCCATTGCCTCATGTTCTATCTAAAGTATGATTTATTTTATCTTGTTAATCATGTTGTCTATTTCCTCAAGATTAGGGGAATTTGGATTTTCATACCTAATAATTTCCACTATTGGTGAGATGTGAAAGAGACAATGCATTTGCATCGAGTCCACTTATTATCATTCAAAATCAATTGTTTTACTTTCTTGGTCTGATCTGTTTCTATTGCCCCCCCCTATATCTCACTATAGATCACTCACTACTAACAGTGGTAAACTTGTAAAGCTAGCTGCACATCAAGCACATGCTCAAGAAAAATGAAAGAGGTGGCAGGTCTTGTGTATGCTAGTTTCAATAAGTCTGCTTTTGCATGCTGCCTAGAAGTAAGATAAGATAATTATTTAAATTTTAAATGTCCAACAAATGACCACAAAAGTAGGTCAATGGGACTAAAAGGTACAACCAGTGACATAAGGTACAATGCAGGAGTGCAAAAGCAACTCCTTGATACATGCTAAAGTCAGAAAATCTATGCTCATGATCATCTACTAAACACCTATCTAATTAAACTAACGATGCTAATGAGAAAAACATAATAAGTGAAGTACGGGTACATATAAAGATGCGAAGAAGCTGGAGTACTGAAAGAAGAGGGTACTCAATGCTGAAACTGGCGCTGAGCAAGAGGAGATGATGTCAAGATGTGTCGGCATCAGCTGCCAATGACAAGTGTGGGGACTGTTTCACTCTCCAAAAACGGTTAAATAAACATGCTGATTGCAAATGAACATCTCAGCTCTTTTGCATCCAAAATAATGTTTGTGATTCAGGGAATTTTGCTATTGCCAGGAGTATTGTATCTATAGCATGCATACAAGGAGTTCAAATTATATCCTTTGAATCATTAATCTTGTAAATCTGCAAACTGGTTCTGTATCTGTGATAACCTGAATTATATTAGGAATACTGACCGACATGTGCTTACATAGGAACATATATTCTCTTTTGCATTCAAAATAATGTGTGATCCAAGCAATTTTTCCAATGCCATTGGTATAGTATTTAGGCCATGTGAACAAGGATTTCAAATTATATTCTTTGAATCATCGATTTTGTAGATCTGCAAACTAGTGCTGCATCTATGATAACCTGAATTACATTATAAAGATTGACCTCCTCGATTGCATCCTTCACTTCTTCAAATTGAAATAACACATTCTACATCTTTCTAGTACAATAAATTGCTCTTAAGTAGGTTCCTCTTCCAAAGGTGAAAGCAGTGTTTAGCAAGGGACATGGTTTAATATGTGTCCAACCATCCATGATAATTGAACTCCCTGTAACAATCAAAGTTTACTAGAGAGCTTCCAGTAATCCTTGGATCTTTGAGACCCCTCTATCTAACAACAATGTTCTTTTTTTATTGTACCAAGGGGTATATAACCTGGCCCAACAGCTATGAATTTCCTCGCCATTTCATTGTAGAAAGGATTATGGGTGACACTACATGCTATCCCATTGACCATCAGAAATTCAGCAATTGCATCATCTGCCTCCTCCCTATGTTGCACATTGTACATCTCTATCAAACATTGATTTACTGAAGACCTCTCTGAAGTAGATGATCCTCCACATTCTCAACATACTGACAAGGTGGTACAGGTACAATACAATTGGGGCAGAGTGTTAGTGTTTAGACAGGTGTCGAAACCCTAAAAGAAAACACCAAAATTTCAATTTCACATTGGGATCCATGGGTGGTGGGATTTTTTGTTGTTGGATCCCCCTCCAAAACCACTGTATTCACCTCCGATTTGGGTGATATGCCTCCAAGCCACAGGATGCATTTCTCATTTTTTCCAGATTCTTTTGCCTGGCGGATCCCACACGGATTGGATCTGCGGATCCTTCACCTGCCCCTCGTGGATCTGGTAATGTAGCCTTTAAGACAAAACAAAGATAGGGGATTGAGTTTTGAGGAGTTTTTGACCTTGGAAATTAATGATAATATTAAATTCTTAAAGAACTCTGCTGAATACTAAATGGGATATGAATTATACTTTCTCCATATGAAGTCCAATGAGGTTGGAAGTTGGAACCACTCTCAAACATCCTGAAACAATTAATGGTAATGTTCAAAATTTAAGTAAAAAGGATAGAAAAGGTAAGATAGATGGATCCTCATTGGACTTCATATGGAGAAAGTATAATTCATATCCCATTTAGTATTCAGCAGAGTTAACAGTTTTCAGGATTGGCAGGATTGTAGCATTTCCATTGGATTCTATCATGTACGAGAGTATGGGATTGGCATTAGTCAAGACGACCTAGCTATGGGATTTTGCATCATGTAATCATCTATGAGAGTTAATATAGACGTGGGTTGCCTTCTAAATTGTCATTTATGTGTACCATTCTTGTTTTCTTGCAAGATAATGTGTTATATATATATATATATATATATATTGTATATTTGTAATTTTTATAAACCGTGTTTCCCCCATGTACCCATTTTTTTTTGGGGGGGGTCACGTTTCCAAGCGTTCCTGTTTCAGAAACTTGTACATGTTTCGTGCAACTTAGCTATTTTGCTTAGTACTAATTATATTCTAGAATGATGAATGATGAATCTAAATCAATGTATAAATAATAAAGTATTTCATTTCTGAATTTGAATCTGAATTGTGTTTATATCATTTACAAACTTGAATTTAATATTTTACTGTTTACTATTTAGTATTTAGTATTTACATTGCACAAGGATGAATTTGCATGGGATGAATTGTTATTGTTGGGAATTTATCATTAGTATCTTCATTTTTATAATTTTAGAGATGGGGACCCCTATGCTCGGGACCCCAACGTCCCCCTGCCCCCCCCCTGTCCCCAATGAATTTCCCTAAAATTTTGGGGTGGCTCCCACACATTCTCTGTGTGCATTTCCCTGCTCCCCAGTCCCGAAAACTTGGTGGAACATTGATCTTTTACCTTTGGGCATATCTCATTCTGTGAACTGGGATATGAAATGATTGATTATTTCAGTTTTTACAGCCTTATGATTTTTTGCTAATGTTTACCTGTATTGATTCTTCTGTGCAGTGGATTGCCAGTGAAAAAATGCAATTTTTTTCTCAACCCCGTTCTATATGTTTAACTCCCAAGTCATCTCTTTTCTCCTCTGTTGCATCACCTGAAGTATCACAGAAAGAATCAAATCCAGTTTCATCTGTGGAGAGTACAGTGGCTAGTAAAGGAGAGGAAATTGTTGAGCCCGTCAGTCAAAATCAGGAGCCTAAGAAGGCTGCACAAAGAAAAGAGTCGGATTCAGAATCAGAAATCTCATCAGATGAAGAGAAAGAACTTTCAATAGAGGATTTAATTCGACTTGTTCAGGAGAAAGAGCTTTTATTGAAGGAAAAGCACAAAGAGATTAAGGTGATGCAGGAGAAGGTTCTTCGGAGTTATGCGGAAGTAGAGAATGTCATGGATAGGGCAAGGCGTGAGGCAGAAAGCACAAAAAAGTTTGCAATACAGGTGTTCTTTTCATCAACCTGTAGGGAGCTTGTGAATGATGCGTGGAACATTTTAGAATCATATTTAAGTATTTTTGTTGAATTTCAATTTTCCTGTATTATCTGTCAGTGAGCTATACTATTTGAAAGATTTTAGATGTCAAATAATAGCTAATAACAGTTCTGCTGTACTTTTGATGTATAATATATTGCAGAGCTTTGCCAAGAGCCTCTTAGATGTTGCTGATAACTTGTCAAGAGCATCATCTGTTGTTAAAGAAAGCTTTAGCAAGATAGACCCTTCCAAAGATTCAAGTGGAGCAGCGCCACTCCTGAAAACACTTTTGGAAGGAGTGGCAATGACTGAAAAACAACTTTCAGATGTAATTCAGATAATTTCTTTTGTAACTTGGTTTTGTTTTCAAAGTTGATATGCAATAATTTTGGGACAGCATAGCAACCTACTTGTCCTCCTTACTTTTGTTGTTTACTGTTCAAGATAATTTAAATTTGAGATTTGAGGGTCTTATATCTGAGAATATGAGTCTGACATTGTTTATATGGATTTCAGGTGTTGAAAAAGCACGGAGTCGAAAGGTTTGATCCACTAAATGAACAGTTTGATCCTAATATGCACATGGCAGTATTTCAAGTTCAAGATGCTAGTAAGCAGACTGGCAGTGTGGCTGTGGTTTTGAAGGTAGGGTTTATACACACATCTCTTGTTGCTTTGTTTATAATGTAAGCAATTGCATTTTAATTAACCAAAACTCTTTTCCGATCTGATCAATATGAACTGTTAATATTGATAATGAATGCAAGCATAGCCGGTCACCTGTAGCCCAGAGGGTACTTTATTACATGTTGACAGATGGTGAACCTACTGGGTTGTCGGGACTTTTTCTTCATAGCTAGTGCTGTATTCTCTCATAACCTCTTGCCATATATCAATAATGCTCTAAGTCTTAAATATGGGCATGTTCTGCATGCAAGACAAGTGCCAGACATGCATGGTAATATAATTGGTTGGTTTCTTAGGCATATATAAACCCTGTAGGGCCAAATTTATTATTTTCTTGTTGTACTGAATCTAGACTCCGAAGAAATTCACTACTTGGAAAATGTAGTAAACAACTTTACAAAGTCTATGGGAGATTTGCAATGTAAGCTCAGTATACCTAGAGCCATGTGAGCAATTCTACAACAACAGTTCGAAACTACCAAGGGTGAGTCACAACTAGAACCCAGTAAACATAGACTTACGTAGGTTGATGCAAATCTATAGCAATTGTAACATGCCTAAAAGGGATATAAATAGGATAGTAATAAATAAATAATAAGAAATGTTTTAGTTATTAATAAAAAGACATAACTATAGCAGGAAGAGGTATCATGACAACACAGATATACTTGAATGTATTCTAACAATTACTATTGTCACCCAACCATAGGCACAAAGGCCACCCCCAAGCACCTTAACCTTGACAGAGAGAATAATTCCGGAAGCAAACCCTAGAACCAATAGCCAACCAAGGTAGTGTACCTCTCTCTAGAGCTAGCGTACTAGGCAAAAAGTCCAAACCATAACCAAAGAGAAAGTCCAAGCCAAAATCGAAATGCCAGTTGCAGCAGCTGCAACTCCTCTCCAAACTTGCGCACCACTGGTCTTATGCAATTGTGAGAGTGAGAGTGACAAATGAGCTCTAGCGCCCTCTTATTTATAGTCCTCCAAGTGACCTACCCCGACCAACTTCTACTTCTAGAGTCTAATAACTCAATAATAAATATATGAGCACCTGAGTGGGCCCAATGGTTAAGAACATGTGTTATCTCCGGGGAGGTCACAAGTTCAAAACCGACGGGGGGTAGGGATGCTCATATTGGCCCGTTGTGACAAGGCTGGAAGGGTAGACGACCCCTGGGATAGAGGTTCACTTCGGTGGGACTCGGGACGTCTCGACCCCTTTTGAGTCACAAGTTATTGGTATATCTGGCTTGCGGGTTGTTGGATATACTCTTGGGAGGTTGCTGTTCCCATGGTTAAAAAAAAATAACTCAATAATAAATATTATCTTGAGCCGACTTGTCTCCTAGGGTTATTATCCAACGTTTTAGGGTTTCTCTTGCTTCACGGAATATTCTAGTCTTGTGTAGAGGTTAATACCTTCTACAACTACCATAATATCAACGCTCCCTCCTAGCTAGGGAGGTATTAAAGGCAATGGTCTTGAGCACACACAGATCATTCAACCGATAGCATCATCATAGCCACACAGGCTATCTCATGATCAAACCATGAACACCATCATCACTATCAGTATCATCTGATAGCATTAACTGCATCATCTCTCGAAGCCATACTCCATCTGAATAATCTGGCATGATGTTGATTAAGTCACTCACTCCAGAGAGTGATACAAGAATCATTCTTCTAATCTGGACATATGTCCTAGAAGAATGACTGTCCTGGACCATTTTCCACAGGGAGAATGTCTGTCCTGGACCATTTTCCACAAGGAGAATGTCTGTCCATTAGCATACTGACTATTCATCTAGTTGGCAATCATCTCCAACACTAGTGATAGTCTCCATGGCAATTAGAACAATGCCATCCAATAGAAAACAACTGTGTCTTTCCATACTACTACCTAGTGGTACACAACTGTGTCTATCCATAGCAGTACACAACTACTAGCCAGTGGTACACAACCACTCCTAGTAGCACACAACTACTAATCAGTGACACACAGTCACTACCAATGGATCACATCCCACCACAATAGCATACAACTATTGTCCAGAGACATACAGTCTCCACAACAATCATATCATCTGATATCAACCTGTATAAAACAATATCATGATATAAATTGAGTCATTTGGGCCATTCTTCCACTCACATCTGTGAGATTTGGAAGAGCATCTTCCTTCAGAAAGTAAAGCATCAGCCATGGGCCATCTGGACTATTCTTCTCAAGCATAGAAGAATAACTGTCCCTGATTTTTGAGCTTGGACCATTCACCTAACTAGACCATTCCTCCAACACTAATCATAGTGCAACCTGCAGAGAATGGGTCTGCCCTAGGGAATGCCTATACTTGATTGTTGAACCTGGACCATTCACCTAATTGGGCCAATCCTTCGGCACTAATCATAGTGCAACCTAGAGAGAATGAGTCTGCCCTAGGGAATGACTGTCCGGACCATTTCCTATGGAAATGATCGTCCTGCACCAACCTCCAAAAATGATCATTCTTCGAAACTGCTCACAACTGTGAACTTCGAAAGAATGACTGCCGGACGAGGTGGACCATTTTACTTGACCACTACTCAGAGTGACTGCCAGGAAGAATGACTGTTCTAGACCATTCCCCCATACTGGCCACAAGGGGAATCACTGTCTATGGTACATCAACAATCTATCGGACCATTTTCATTACGAAAATGACTGTTCGATCTGGACCATTTTTCGAACTGGAAAATGCTTGTCCATCAGAAATCTCGAACCACTTTCTAAATTGGAAAGGAACTGCCCATCCTGGACCATTTTTCGAACTAGAAAATGACTGTCCATAAGTCAATAACATATGCTCCCTCCCAACTTGGGAGTAATCACTTCCTTTTCCAATAAGGAAGTTGTCTCCATGGGCCCCAACTTGTCTCTTAAGTACGCAAACTTTTCATCTTGGATAGAGGCTTTACCAAAATATCTGTTATCTGCTCATCTGTGGAGATATACTAGAGAACCACTTCTCTCTTCTGGACTTTATCACAGAGAATATAATGCTTAATCTCAATGTACTTCGACCGGTCATGGAACACTGGTTTCTCTGAAAGCTTCACATAGCTTTGATCATTACAATATATCATGGTCGAAGTCAACACCTGATCATGGTCGAAGTCAGCACCTGATCAGACGATCCATAAATCAACTTACTGTTTCTGTACAAGCATCACAAGCTGCAATATACTCTTGCTTCTGTAGTGCTGATTGCAACAGACTTCTGTTTCCTGCTAGCTCAGGACATCGTGGCAAAACTCAATCTGAAACATATCCAAGTAGCACTCCTTTTGTCATCTATACTCAGTGCCCAATCTGAATCGATAAATTCATGCAGCTGTATGTCATAATTTAAACGTCCCACAAAACAAATATCCGACTGAGTATTCTTCAAATACATTAATGAGCCAATCAATTTCAATACAGAGACGGGTCTATTGGATTAGAGCGCTTCAACTTCTTCAGATCTGTTATCATGGGAGTTAGCCATAGATTTGCAATCCATCATCCCGGACTTCTGAGTAACCATTATGATACACTTTCTCTGTCATAGGAAGTTTTCGCCACGCTTCTGCTATATATGAGATACTCTGCATCAAGTTGCTTGAATCCATACAAGGTCTTCTTCCATTTGCATACATGGTCTCTTTCTGGTATAAGCTTCTTTTTCAATTTGCTTTATTGGGAAGAACAATGTTTTACATGTAAATTTCAATCCATGGACTCTCGAAGAGGTATATTTGGTTTACTAGAACAAACTGTTGTCATAGTCTTCTCCCTCCTTCGACAACACAGGTATTCCAACAGAGGACGAACACCTTCAGTAACCACTCACATAACCAGATCAAAGATCAACACACCGATGTTTTCACGTGGTAAAACCCCTACGGGGAAA
>JZKD02S1856327.1:170129-200548 GCA_000966675.3 Picea glauca | reverse complement strand
TCCTCCAGGACCATGCTCAAGTCGCTCCTGCTCTCGTACTCCATGTCTAGGACCATGTGGGCCTCGAGACATGATCTCCTAGTTATCCCTAGATATCGGGGATAACACCTCCCATTCCCAATCTTTCTTGACTAAGCTCTCATTGATCATATTTACTTGAGTGTTTTTATTACTCTATTTTAAGCATACAATACCAAAATGCAAAACAAGTAATACTTAACGGATAACCCTAGCTCTATTGGCTTTTATACTGTCAAACAATAAATATGCTTTTTGCCAAAAGGTGCTGTGTGCTTGAGTGCGTTATTCCTAATCTTTCCTTAAACACTAAAGATCATTACCTATCTGCCAAAGTCTATAAGTTATACACACACCAAGTCCCTATCCTATCACTACAACGACATTGATATAGTTACGTGACTATCGTTCTAAAAATCTTTGGAGTTTTATCGACCCACGAGCTTAGCTATGTAGCCGTCCATGAGTTAAGCTATGAATCAATCCACATGTTGACATGCAAACGCCAAAGCCATACGCCAAGCTAATTGATGATACAAATGCCTGATTTTGCAGGGAGAGAATGCTCGTGCAACAAACTTGGTTAGTATAGTTGTGTATTGATCTTTTTGACAGGTCGAGCATTAGGTTGTAAGCTACAGGTTTCAAATGAAAACGCAGAGACAATGCGAGGTCAACAAGTTAGGGGCAAGCGTCGAATTCATTCGTTCAGATTGCTAGATTGCAGGTAAGGCGGGGCCAATGGTACACACAAAGGCATACATAGCATCATTACTTGGCTGAAGATCCTGAGAGGCAGGCTATGGTGGCCATCAAAGAAGACGACTTCAAATAGGCTGTCGAAGTATTACACGCAGGCCATATATCTCGATCCTTCCAAGGCTGGGTTATATGTTAACAGGGCATCGACGAACATTAAGTTCGAGAATTATACAGATGCTATCCTTGATGCAAATAAGGCGATAGAATCGGATCCATCTCTGGTAAAAGCATATTTGCATAAGGGTATGGCTTATTCCTTTATGGAGGAATATCATACGACTATGGCTGCATTTAAGGCGGGATCTGCTCTGGATGCCAACCACACAGAATTCAAGACTTAGATTGATAAATGCAATGCATAATTAGTTGAGGAAGTTGCGTCAGATAGAAAAGAACACAGTCTTCATATAAGATGAGTTTGGAGAAAATGTTAAGACAGGGGGCTCAAGTCATCCATAGACGCTCCTATGGAGATTTTTCAAAGATTAGTCTCTACTCTAGATCGGTGTGCAGTTCGCATATCTAGTTTGCTCATTGAGAATTTTGGGTTTTACTTGCACATTGCAACAGGTTCTCCTTAACTTGTTTATAGAAGATTTTTTCTCTTTGTAGATGCATGGCTACAAGGAGAGATCTTTCGGACGGTTCACTGTGGAGGATTGCTATGAATGCCTTCAATTGCATCTTGATAGATGACATTTCCAGTTTGCAGTCAAATTCACAACCCTTTGGCTCAAAGGTTTATTTATCCAGCAGTAGACATGGGAGGTCCCGCTTCTGGAAGAAGTTGCGGATACATATGAAACATTTCTTGTGGCCGTGGGTTTTTTCTTTTGAGTTTTCTCATCTGCAATCCTAAAAGCTGATGAATCTCTTGAAGAAAATCTTCTAGAGGTTTTGTGTAAATGCCATGTTCCAGAATATTGTGTATAGAGAACAAAGAAGGTTGAATTAGTTGCCTACAATATTCTCATGTCAAAATTGGAAACACCGAACGCTGCTTGTAATGCATATGAGATGGAATTTATCAAGAAAATCAAACAAAGAGGAGATTGGCATTGAAGAGAATGAAGGAAAGAGCTTTCATCGACACAAGAAGCGTATTTATAATCAGTTAGCCGTTGAAAAGCAAAGCTTTCAACGACTAACTAGCAAATTTCAAGACAGAATAGCCGGTGAAACTGCAGAGAAGGAATTTGAAGATTTGGAGCTCAAACAGAGCGATGTTTGGGTGATTTAAAGATAAGGTGGCATCAAAGAATTAATCACCAATTATGAAATAATTGGTTTCAAGGTTTTATGGAGATATAGGAGATAGAAGCTCCTATGGTTATCTAAGACTTTACACACAACTGTTGAAAGCTTTCAGTTTTGAAGACATGTGTCATCACATTAGAGACACATCAGAGGCACATCAATGATAAAGAGCAGATGTCAAAGAACTTTGAAGACATTTTGATTCATAGGAACTAGATCTTTAGTTATCCTACTGTATTTAGTTTTGTTTTCTGTTTTTTGTTTTCTATATTTAGAAATTCAGATCCAGTTTTCCAGGATTTGAGACTTGTTGTAAAGGCTATAAATTCTTATCTTTTTCACATACCAGGGGTTCAATTTTGGATACAAAAAATATAATATTGTAAACAGACTTTTCCATATGATAATACAAATCACAGTTTTCTCTCTCTATTGATATCAGATTCTCATCTTTCCTTCTGTACTCTTATTCAAGTTGTTTTAGCTGCAGAATGACTGTCATCTCATTGGTTAGCTCATAACTTGATTAATAGTTTCTTATCATTGTTTATTAAACCCTACATTTGTATTTGGTTTATAAGCATTGTTTTCTCACCCACTTAAAAACTATCATTTGATTATTGATCCTTGAGAGCACTGGTTCATTTGATTCTCATTTTGACTGTCTGAATACCATACTGTAATTGAATTATCCCATTGATCCACACATACAAAAATACAAAAACAAGTTTACTTTAAGTTACCAAGCATCTTTGACTTACAACCACAAAGAGTTTCTTGGAGTGATAACAGCTGCAACAAAACTTTGATTGCAACTGCAACTGTAACTGAGCAAATCCTCCCAATCTATCTTTCAGTGGTTAGACTGTCCGAAGATAGTGTGGGCCATAACCTGTTAGAAAAATGGGTGTGCTCGTTTCACCATAGACAATATAGCAATATTGTCACCCAACCATAGGCACAAAGGCCACCCCCCCCCGAGCACCTTAACCTTGACAGAGAGAATAATTCTGGAAGCAAACCCTAGAACCAATAGCCAACCAAGGTAGCATACCTCTCTCTAGAGCTACTGTACCAGGCAGAAAGTCCAAACCATAACCAAAGAGAAAGTCCAAGCCAAAACCGAAATGCAAGTTGCAACTCCTCTCCAAACTTGCGCACCACTGGTCTTATACAATTCTGAGAGTGAGAGTGATAAATGAGCTCTAGCGCCCTCTTATTTATAGTTCTCCAAGTGACCTAATTGGGCCGACTTCTACTTTCGGAGGCTAATAACTTAAAAATAAATATTCTCTTGAGTCGACTTGTCTCCTAGGGTTATTATCCAACGTTTTAGGGTTTCTCTTGCTTCCTGGAATATTCTAGTCTCATCAGGGTTACATGTAGAGGTTAATACCTCCCGCAACTACCATAATATCAACGATAGCGCACAAGAGAAAGCCACATTCAAGAATAACCAAGAACCTCAGACTGTGTCTTCTTCTCCTCCTTAGATTCGTGCTTCCTTTTTCAATGAGTGAGCGAGTTTGAGTGTGTCCAAATGAGCTAGATGTCTCGCTTATTTATAGTTTTCAAGTCATCTAGTTGGGCTGATTTCTTCTCTGGGGATCTTAATTTCACTTTTTTCTTTTCCTTGTGGGACGACTTCTCTTTTGGGGTATTCTTCTGCTGATCAATGCTCTTCCTGGACTTCCAGAATCTTCTTCTCTTCTAAGAAAGGTTGTTTAGAGGAAAGTTCCTCCTGCAGCTACCAAAACATCAACACTCTCTCTTTGCACACAACTACTACCATGCCATCAACTAGTAGTAGCTACTACCATGCTACTACTAGTTGATTGCCATGGAGACTACCAGATCGTTTGGAGTAGTTGTGTGTTACTAGTTGTAATATACTTTACGGCTTGCCACACTAGCTGCAATATACTTTACCTTTGCTGTACCGAGTGCCACTGATGGCTGCCTCTTGCTTAACCATGAGATCATACTTGATCCCAAACTGAAGCAACATCCAGATGTGCTTTTTTGGTCCACTGCACTCCCTGCCCAGTCAAAGTATGTATAACCTTGCAACTTTACATCTCCATTCGAGACATATCTCAATCCATATCCAACTGTACCATGTAGGTACCTCAACATATGTTTTGCTGCCATCCAATGTACATGTCTAGGTTCAACCATGTACTGACTCAAGGTATTTACTGCAAAGCATATGTTTGGCTTGGTATTAGCCAAGTACATCAAGGATCCAATCAGTTGTTTGTACATCATGGGATCCACCAAATCTCAAGATGAATCACTTAGGAGCTTCAGATTTATCGTCATAGGTGTGGCCATGGACTTGCAGTCCATCATCCCGAATCTCTGTAGGATCTCAATGATATATTTTCCTTGGCTTAAGGAAAATCTCGTCTGGTCTCTGCCACACCTCCAATCCCAAGAAATAACGCATTAGACCTAGATCCTTCATCTCGAACTCTGAAGTGAGCTCCCTCTTGCACCCAACTATAAGCTTCTCATCTCCTGTTAGAAACATGTCATCCACATATAGAACCAAGATCAACGGGCAACCATTCTCAACCTTGTAGTAAAGGTTGGGATTTTCATCACTCTTGGTAAACCCTAAGCTCATCAGGTAGTTATCTATCCTGGCATACCATGCCCTGGGTGCATGCTTTACTCCATACAAAGATTTCTTCAATTTGCACACATGTGACTCCTTCCCATGAACACAAACCCTTGTGGCTGCTCTATCTACACTTCTTCCTCAATTACACCATTCAAGAAACAGTCTTGACATCCATCTGGTGTAATTTCCATCCCATTGCGGAAGCAATCACAATAATTGATCTGATGGAAGTGTACTTTGCTACTGGAGCAAATGTTTCATCATAGTCTTGTCTTTCGTTCTGGGAGAAACCTCTAGCCACAAATCTTGCTTTGTACTTCTCTATGCTGCTGTTTGCAGCATGATTGATCTTGTAGATCCACTTGAAAGTCACTATTGACTTTCCTTCTGGTCTCAAAACCACTTCCCACACATCATTCTTCATGATGAATTGATAGTTCTCCATCATGGCATCCTTCCATTCCTGCTTCTTAGCAACTTCTTCAAAGGTGGAAGGTTTTGAATCAATGATTCTGCTCATTAGTGCCACATAGCTGGAAAACTTGTGTGGTCCGTCCCTTGCTCTTTCTAAAAGAGCCTTTGGGAACTGAATGTCCTTCAGCTTCCTGCAAGGTGTTCTGGAGCCAAGCTGGTCTCTTCCTGGTGACTGTAGCTTCTCTGGGTGGATTGACAGGTCTCTCTGACTCTACTATCTCATTCTGAACTTTTGAAATGGGTTCCTTTGGTGTAGAGTCTACCATGAATGTGTATCCCTTGGAGCCTCCTACTCCTCTCGATCCTCATCCATGTGAGACTCCCTTGATCTTCTGAAAGATTCCTCTTCATCAAATGTTACATCTCGACTGATCTCAATTTGTCTCTGCTCGGGAATGTATATTCTTTCCTTTGAAGTCTCACTCTATCCAATGAAGGTGCCCTTCTTTCCTGAAGGTTCCGACTTCGTTCTCTTTTCCTTTGGAACATGTATAAACATTGGACAGCCAAAAATCCTCAAGTGATTGAATTTTGGTTTCTTTCCAGTGAACACCTCTTCAAGTGTCTTGTTACCCAATATCTTGTGAGGACTTCTATTCTGAACATACACGGTTGTACTAGATGCTTCTGCCCATAAATGCATGGGTAAGCCCTGGTCATGGATCATTGTTTTTGCTGCTTCTACAATGGATCTATTCTTTCTTTTTGCAACCCCATTCTGTTGGGGGTTGTAGGGAGTTGTTAGCTCCTTAATTCCCCCTTCTCTGCAGAAGTCTTTAAACTCTTTTGAGGTGTATTCACCTCCATTCTCAGAGCTCAAGACTTTAATCTTCCTTTCAGAGAGATTTTCAACTAAAGCCTTGAATTCCTGAAATTTGTTGAAGACTTCATCTTTTGCTTTCAAGAAGTAGATCCATGTCTTTCGAGAATAGTCATCTATGAATAAGACATAGTATACAAAGTTGCCTAAGGATGACATCATCATCTGTTCGCATACATCGGAGTGTATGATGTCCAAGATCCCCTTGGACCTATTGTCACTGCTAGTAAAGCTTCCCTTGACATTCTTTCCAAGTGCGCAACCTTTGCATACTCATCATGTTCTACCCGAATGTGTGGTAGACCTATAACCATCTTGCTCAATACTTGTATTGCTTTATAGTTTATGTGAGCAAGTCTTCGGTGCCATAGCTCACTAGAGCTCACACTGTTATGTACAAGGGCTTGTTCTTGGTGTCCCTTCAATTTATACAGTCCTCCCTCTTGGACACCAATCACGATAGCTTTATCTATGCTTGAATTCTTGGGTCATAGAAGAACTTGGCCATCCACGAAAGCTACCCTAAAACTTTTATCTTCTAAAGCAGAGATGGAAAGTAGATTCTTCTTCAAGCCTTGTACAAACAAAATATCTTTAATTGAAAGAGGGTTACCTGAGTCAAGTTGTAGGGACGCTTATAAAGGCTCCTTTGACTGCATGTCTGGAATCATCCCCAAGCTCCACTTGAAGGGATGAACTCTTTTCTTTTAAGTTTGAAAGATAATTTCTGAATCCGGTCATGTTCTTGGAAGCACTGCTATCTATAAGCCAAGTATCACTCCCTTGAGTGATAGATCCTGTGAGTGCTGAGACAAATACAAATTCTTCATCCTTTGACTTGTGCTTTTTAGTGTCCGCTGCATGTGCATGGTGCTTCTTCTTTCCCTTCTCATGTCTAAGAGGACATTGTGCGACATAATGTCCCATTTTCTTGCAGTTGTAGCATCTGATCTTTGACACATCCTTCTTGTAGCGTGGTTTCTTAGACTTCTTCAGACTGCCTTCTTCCCTTTCTTTCCTTTTCTTCACTTGAGCAACAAGGGCTTGATTTTCATCATCATTTGTCTTCTGTGACTTGGATATCAATCTGGATAGCTCTTGGGTGCAATTTGACCATAACTTGTCAAACTTGGGAAATTTGCTTCTAGCGCAAATACCTTGAATGAATGGATCCCAAGAGGAAGGAAATCCATTGAGTGTAGTAGTCACAAGTTCATCGTCATCTACTGGGTCTCCAATATCTGCTAACCGGTTCTTCATCTGCGAGATCTTTATAAAATAATTGGCGATTATTTCTGACTTGTTCATTATCACGTTTCTGAGTTGATGGCTTAGAGTAAGCTTTTGACTGGTAATCTTACTTTCATAAAGTCTAGTTAGGGCATCAAACATTTCCTTTGGTGACTTTAGTTCTGATACATTAGGTATCGGATGGTCTTTTATTGAGTTTGTCCAGATCCTCTTGGCCTTGACTTCATTCTTCTTGAACTTTGATTTGGCTTCTTCATCTTCAGGTTCTGGAAGTTCCTGCTTGATATGATCCAATAGCTCATTCTCTTCTAGAATGAGAAGAACTCTATGCTCCAAGATCTAAAGTTATCTGCTCCATTCGATCTATCTTCAACTCTCATACTGGTTGACATTTTTGCCGTTGGAAACTCTAGATTTGAGAAATTTCAAATTTTTGATCTTTCACGGAACTGCAACCAGAGTGTTGCAGGGGGTGCACTAGGGTAGGGCGAACTGCTCTGTGGTGAAAATAGTCCCAATGCCTTGGAACTAGTGCTCAATGAGCTTGACAAAGTATTCTAGTGCAGCGGCAAGGTACCGCTGCAAAGAATCTTCCTTCCAGTGGTTAAATTGTTCTGAAGGTAACCAACTCTGATACCATGTTAGATTTTTCTTATTTACAAAGCAGTATAGTTACCAATGTTCTTTTACTTCTTTAACATTAATAGTTATAGCATGTACTGAACAATAAAAATAGCATAAACAAGAGACAAAAGAACACGAGATTTATCCCGGGAAAACCCCAAATGGGGGAAAAACTCAACCAACTTTTCTTAGATAGATTCCGTCCACAATAGTCCAACCATACACCATCTCTCAAGAGCATCGGACAAGAAAGAAACCCTAGCATGAGGCTAGCATCATAAACTAGTGCTATCAGCTGCAGCAGCAACACCATACAACTAGAGCACACCTCCTCAGAGAGATAGCGCACAAGAGAAAGCCACCATCAAGAATAACCAAGAACCTCAGACCACGTCTTCTCCTCCTCGTTAGACTTGCGCATCCTGCTTCAATGAGTGAGTGAGTGTGAGTGTGTCCAAATGAGCTAGACGTCTCCCTTATATATAGTCTTCAAGTCACCTAGCTGGGCTGACTTCTTCTTTGGGGATCTTAATTTCACTTTATTCCTTTCCTTGTGGGCTGACTTCTCTTCTGGGGTATTCTTCTGCTTTTCAACAGTCTTCTTGGATTTCTAGAATCTTCTTCTCTTCTAAGAAAAGTTGTCTAGAGGAAAGTTCCTCCTGCAGCTACCAAAACATCAACAATTCTGATGAATGATGTCTTATATGTGGGCTGGGATGATGGATGGCCTCAACAATTATATTTCCATGCATTAAATGTCCCCAAAACTTGCCTAAAGGCTCATCGGCTCCTTGGCAAGGGAGTAATCATCCTTGAAGAGGGTTTAGAATGCCACATGTCCTCATCATATGAAGGGCATTCCATCTAGGAGCCATGCAAATAATCCCAACATGTCAAATCATGCCTCCAAATATGTAGAACATGTCTTGTGAGTTGTCGAAGGTGCCCACGAAGATGATCATGCCTCCAAATATGCGAATATGCCTCGAGGAATGTGAACATGCATCAAAAGTATCCTCAATGAAAGATTATGCATCCAAATGTATGATAAGGCCAACCTATCTCCAATGCTTTCAATGATGACCCTTTGACCCTAAAACAAGCAATGCTTTGCCACATGTCACCTCCACAGCCAGAACATTCCTCATGATATATGTGTTGTAATCTCCCAAGGTGTTCATGATGAATGCTCCTTAATAAATCTCATAATAATTTCCTGGACGATGGATGCTCCTGTGGATGACCATGCTAGTGGAATGTGCCGAGGGTCTCATGGTGCATCAAATGTATAACCTTTGACCATGCTATTGGAATGTGCCAAGGGTCTCATGGTGCATCACATGTATAACCTTTGCTCTAAGATGCATCCTCAATGTTGATCAGACCAGTTATCATGTTAACTCCAAATATCAGTGTGAATAAAGAGGTATAGATCTTCATTACTACACCATCCCAAAGACAAGCTTTGATATCACTTGTAACATGTTTCTGCTATTAGCTGAAAGTCATCATAATAACAAGGCTTGAACTGCTGGAAAGAATATCTCAAAATTTTCATGCGTTTTGAGGGGTAACAGGCATTAAACTTGACAAACTACCATAAATTGTGCTCTAGGTCAAGTTTCCCTCTTTCAAATAGTATCTTGAGAATATGTTATATACTAATGATAAATAAATGATGGAAGAATACTGAAAAGTTACTATGGGCAATGTATTTAATGGGCTTTATCATGGGGCATTAGAATAGAGTCTAGACCAATACATTTGAGATATATCCATCATATATTACAAATAACAAAATGTAATGATTTGATCAAAATTTTGAAATTAAGGATTAAACAATGCTCTACAAGTAGCATGGGACCAGGGCTGTATGAAAATACAGTGGAAAATTTATCAAGGTCAGTCACATGATTTTATAAGTGGTAATTTTTACAGAATCTATTGCAGATGATTTTGAGCAGAATAAAATGTATCAAATATGTGTCGGTACCTTGAATGAAAACCAATAGTAACATAATCCTAATATTTATGTTAGGGAATTTAAAGCAAAGACCGAGGAAAGATATTTGTTAGGTTATGAAATCTGGAAAAATTTAGAGATGGATCCTCTTACAGAAGAAATTTGGGTTTCAAGATTATGTATTAACTGAGAAAGAGTTTTTCCTCCAGAGTTTTACATTAGGATTTGGGAGACGATCAACATAAAAATGTGGGGTTGAACATAAAGTAGTTATTAAATTAAAAGTTTGCCAATTTAAATGCAATTCAACAAAGATGAAGGCATTCGGGAAAATTAATTACATACCCATAACAGAAGTTTTTAGTCATACAGTAATGTGATAGAAAATGAAGATGACAATGAGTATGACAAAGATGTTGTAAATAATTAAAATGATGTGTTCGTCAAAATAGAAGAACCCAAGAGGAGACTGAAGAAAAGATGTTCCCCGTGTTCTCCATTCTTGGGGATGCCCTCCCCCAAAAAGGGGACATAGGGGACATTCCCCACCTCCCTGGGCAACCCCGTGTCTCAGAAACACGGTGCAACATAAATTGTAATTGATATCAGTAACCTGTCATTAAAATAGAATCAATCAGTGCAAGAGGTTTGATGTATTATTGATAAGTGCTACTATTGATGTCACGTTGTTTAGTTGCCACCATGAAATACTTCCTATTTGCCTGATTCTGGAAAGTATCTAATATGCTTTTGATTTATGTGCAGCCTGGCTATACACTTCATGACAGAGTAATACGTCCCGCTGAGGTTGGTGTTGTGGAGGGCGTTGAAAGTGAAGTTGCAGGAAATTCTGAGCCATCTGCCTAATTTGGAGTTGGTCATTCTTATCTTTATAATTCTTGTAGGATATCTGAAGCAGCATTCAATTCCTTGCACAGTTTAAGATATCTGACTTAGAATGTAGATTTAGACGGAAGGCATTTTTTGCTTCTCTCTGTCTATGAGATCGCATTGAAGTCTCCATTCCATATTTATTTCATGAACACAATTGGGCTTGCAGTAGAACGGTGAAGGGCAATTTTTT
This sequence comes from Picea glauca, assembly GCA_000966675.3. NCBI lineage: Eukaryota > Viridiplantae > Streptophyta > Pinopsida > Pinales > Pinaceae > Picea > Picea glauca. Next base: position 189,669 of record JZKD02S1856327.1, on the reverse strand, counting down.
CCAGAGAAATTTTGTCAGGCTTTTTATGGCATAATTTTGAGTATGCAGCGCCTTTCCAGTTGGCGCATATATAAAAAATATCTTGTCCAATTCCTTGTGTTTAGTGTAGTATACTTGTTTTCTTTTTGTGCTGCGTGAGTGTCTTTTTTCTTTCTACTTGAGAGGGGTGTATATATATTTAGTACACGTTATGATTCAAAATTATGCAGAAAGAACTACTATCTTGGTAAATATTTCAACTTGTTAGGATGCAATCTTCCAAATATCTGCTTCCCTTTCCAAATCCAAAACGATATACTCTAGGCATCTCAGCATGCTCGTATGACTATTGTCTCAGTTGTCTTCTCTCTTATCTGATGGATTTTCCTCCTATTATTTTTCTTGCTTCTCTAGTGGGAGGAGTAAGAAAGGGAGCTCTGATAATCACTTAAATGCATTTGGTAGTAGTCACTGCAAATTTATTGTATTCCACTGTATGCACTAACACATTATAGATTTATATATTTTTCAATGTCTTAATTGGTTTGTTCAAATAGATAGGAATATCATTACTTATAGTCTGTCTTAGTTATATTTGAAATTCGTATATGCATTAGTTGATCTCTTGGAAAAGAGTGGTTTAAACATTCTACTTTTTGGACCTTTTCCAGGCACATCTTTTCAACCAGTTTTGCCCAAAATCTGGGTAGAAACATTCTACTTTTTGAACCTTTTCTGGGCACATTTTTCCAACTGGTTTTGCCAAAATCCGGCAAAAGAATTTAGAATAATTGCTGGGATTGCAGCTATCAGTATCCGTTATTGAGATTGCCGAATCCAGGTGTAATAGGGTTTTTTTCAGGGTGCTGAATCAATTTAAGCAATGAAAAATTGCAATTTCACCAACAATTACATGGTCGGATTCTAGTGATGGTTGCCGGAAAAAGTCCAAAAGCTAGAACATTTAGGCTTGTCTGGAAAAGAGTAGTCTAAACATTTCTACTGTTTGAACCTTTTCTGGGCACATTTTTCTCCTTTCTATTAGTGCAGTTGTGGTTATACGTTTTTGTTTGTGTATTTTGACAGAATTTCTGCCTGTAAGAAGTTTGTTGACTCTCCTTACCATTAGTTTTCCAGTTTCCCAGCATTATTTACGAGTGTATTGCATTTGGGGTATTACATCATGAATAATGCTTTTCATATAGCATGTTGAAGAATTATTGTATGCATAAAACATTTTTGTATTGGGTTTGATTGACCAGCTATGCAGAATGTCTCTCTTGAGGTGAATGACTATAAAACAACTGTATAAACCCTTTCATTCTTATTGTTCTTTGTCCGGTTCTCTGTTGCAATCGATCAGCATAACACGGGTTCTGCATTCACATGTGTTTTATCTTCATTCTTGAGGTATGATCATGGCGGAGCTGGGTTGAAGTTCCACTGACCATACCTCTATTTCTAAGTCTTCTAGTTTGGCTGGTTCAAATATTTAGTAGAAACTAAGTTGGTTGAAATTTGTCTCCAGTAATCTGGTTTATTATATCGCGGTGGCTACTTTCATTGTGGTGTAACTGCAATGTATTTCCAGTACATTACTTCTGGCTTAATTTGCCATGTCTTGAACTAACTCTAATTAAATGACTCAGAGAGTTCAAAATGATGTTTACAGGCTTGAGAGGCATTACACGTGAGTATAAGATTGTTATCAGTTGAAGGCATTCCTTTGCCATAAAATGCTGGAATCTTCTGCATGTAAAATCTGATTTTAATTGTCCATAATAATGCTTTTGAGTGTCTTATTTTATGTATAGTTATGTAATTCCCACTTAAGTATGAGAAATTATGCTACTGTCATGGCTTCATTCCTTCATTTCGCCGATAACTTGTGAACTTCATATGGGTACGTGATTCTTTGTGGGATTTCATTTTAGGGCATCCTTTCTAGGACGTGCAATATTCATTTGTAACAATGCCCAAGTGATGAAATTCTTATATTATTAATTATATCTAAGACAACATAAAAATCAAAGCATGGAACAGAAAGCTATCTCAACTTGTAATTTCTAAGCTTTTGCCTACCTATCAAGAGTACTAACTGGCTTTTTAAAAGTACACAAATATAAATGAGACAAAAGTAACAGTTCCAAAATGCCCTCTACCTATATGGCAACTAATCCTAATCCACATTATTGATAATCAATTCCTTGGTTACCATGTAATTATTGTGATGGTGATCCCATTTGATTACCATGTAATTATTGTGTTGGGGATGCCATTTGAGACAAACTGTCCCAAAATGCCCTATACTTATATGACGACTAGTTCAAATTATTCACAATCAGTTCTTTGATTACTGATTTACATTATTGTGTTGTGTTTGGCATTGGAATTATTCTGATGATTTGTATCTATTGGTTAGACCATCTTCACAGTGCTTTTAACATAAGGGCCCTTTACTAATATGGCAACTAGTTCAAATTATTCATAATCAGTTCTCCAATTACCATTTACATTGTTGTGTTGTGTTTGGCATTGGCATTATTCTGATGATTTCTTTCTATTGGTTAGACCATCTTCACAGTGCTTTTAACACAAGGGTTATAAAGATCAAATGACAGATAACAGAGTTTTATTTGAAAGCTAGTCATTAGTTTGAGATCTCTTGATTTTTCAATTTACTAACATTGAATGAGTATTTCTGATTTATTATCACACGAGAACTTTCATACCAAAGGGAGAGCATAATATTGTACTATAAATGTGTACACTATCTCCCATCAAGAGCATAATATTGTACTATAAATGTGTACACTCTCTCCCATCAAATTATGTTGAAGGCCTCTATTATCAAGCTTATCCTTAACATCTAGTGAAAGAAAAGTTGTGTTGAAGGCCTCTATTATCAAGCTTATTCTTAACATCTAGTGAAAGAAAAGTTGTGGAAGGTGTTAGTAATCAACTTCGTCTCAAACTTTGGCATCTTATCTCTAAAAGATAGTTTTAGAATAATTAAATTTTTAAAAGTAGGCTATTTTCTACTCAGAATATTAGAATCTGACTGATATGTTATCTCTAAAGGATAGTTTTAGAACAGCAGATGAAATTTTTAAAGATTGGCTATTTGTTACTCTTGGACTTTTAGAATTTTAGAATCCATCTTCTTGAAAGTGGTATGGTCAAACTTTTTTAACCAATTCTAAGGTCTTATCTATCCATGATTGAACTTGCCATTTTATTGTCATATATGGCCTTATTTCCACCAAAATTGATCTTGGAATGCTGTTGCTAATGTTTTTTTTTCTTAATCCATCGGGAAAAAACTGTATATTTGTAATTCGACGAAACAAATCGAAATACACATAAGAGCAGATCCCGACATTCTAAATCCAGTTTTGATTAGTTCAGAAGAACAATGACTTTCCACCATCCCAACAAAAAACAAAATCCTCTTCCAGGCCTACGAAGTTCAGAACTATCTAGAGATCATCCATCCATCATTAACTAACCAAAATTGTTTAGACAGCAACAAGCAGGGTCTAACCCAATTCCATCCTTTCTACAATAACTTAATTGCAATAAAAAGTTAACTGTAATCAAAATAAGGACGCCTGCATCTCAGGACTCCTCCCCTCGAAATTCTTTGTTAACCAGCAAGCCTTCTTGTAAGGCCACTGCCTCCTTGGATAGTGAATCTGCCTTAAGATTAAAAACTCTATTGACATGGTTGAAGGTGACTGCTTGATAAGCTTCCTGGAGTTCTCTAGTCCTATGTTGCTACGGAGCCAATGCTAGAGAAACAAAGTTTGCCTTCTCATTGAACCAATCCACTATCAACTTAGAGTCCCCAACCACCTGTAATGACCCATGCCCCTTTTCCCAAGCAAATTTGAGAAGAACCCAGAGTGCAATAAGCTCAACTCTATCATTGGTAACCAGTAATGACCTATGCCCCTTTTCCCAAGCAAATTTGAGAAGAACCCAGGGTGCAATAAGCTCAACTCTATCATTGGTACTATTTCTAGCTCTCAATTTGATATGAAAGAAATGGTTAGACTGAAAGAAGTTAACAACTCCAACACTGCACCTGCCAGGTAATCCTTGACAAGCTTCATCAAAGTAGCCCCAAGCTATCAACTGGATGAAGGTAGGAGCTCTAAGGATTTTGACTGCCCTTTTTGGGTAATTTTGCCTCCTCTCGCCATAGGCTGCTCTAATCTTGTGTGCGACCAATGAGGTACACCCACACTTATCTTCGAATAGAGCACGATTTCTATTAAGCCATAAGCCCATAAGACATAAGGAATAAGCTCTTTAAAGGATTTCGTCATCGGATTCTCAACCTTTCCAATGAAGTTTGGTTCCAAACAACTGGACAATTCAAAGCCCGGAGAACCTCTTGCCAAACTATCATCACAAAGGAATAAGAGACAGAGATGGTCCATGGTCTCCCCATTAATCTTGCAAAGGGCACACCTATTAGGTCCCTGCCAGACACGTTTGTGCACATTGTCCCAAATCAAAATTCTGTTCGAGAATATTGCAAAATGAGCTAGATCACTAAACCAGGAAACCCTATATAGGGTTGAGTTACATAACTAAGCTCAAAGAAAGATACTCACAATAACACTATATGATATTATCAATGAATAACTGATGCATCTATTATAAAGGAGTTTACCTCTATATACCAATGTTCATTAAGCAAATCATTTCCACTTATGAATGTGGGATACATTTCTTTACACAAAAAGTGAACATTAACGTATTCTAAAGTCATAAAGTGACTTTATTACATAGTAAGCCTTATATTTCTAATACCACCCCATAAGGCGTACTGAATGTAAAAAACATAAAACTGTGCACTAAACATTAGTAACATCCTTTAGAAGCTTTTCTTTTGAACATAGTTCTTGGATTAATTTGAGATGCATCAAACTGTTTCATAACCCTCGTAAAGGTGTAGCTGCTAAATTGAATTTTTGAGTTTCCGGATTCCACCTCCCTGAACTCTCTAATCATGAATATTTTGAAGTCAATTATTGGACAACAATCCACATGCTTGTTGCATAGTCTCACTAGTAGATTGCAATCCACATGCATGTCTTTCCCTAGATCCACAACTTCTGAACTAATTGGCCAATAATCTATTTTGAGATGTTAACTGATCCCTTCCTGTTTTCAAAGCACAAACTTCCTAAAATGCATAAAATCTGTTTTCTTCAGTAGATTCTTCACCACTGTTAGCGTTTGGTGGATCTTCAATCATGGCTACACTTGCTATATGTTGTCTATCTTTGACCTTTCTCTTAAAAATGCCATTGGTTCGTTGTTTACAATTACACGTTGTATGACCCATCTTCTTGCAGTAGCGACATTCTATTTTCTTTGTCTTTTGCTGATATATTGTGGTTGTTTCTTGCATAGAGTGCAAGTATCGATTGACTATCACCTTCAGTGGTTCTCTTTTCTTCTGGTAGCATTGTTGCAATCTTGTCTAGAGTTTGTGAAGGTAGCTGACTTAGGGTAAAGATAGCTCTATTGTATTTAGGCGACAAACTGTTCAGGGGAATAGCCTTGACATCCTCCTCATCAACTACTGCCTTGACTTTTGCAAGTTGTATAATAATTGATTTTAGATTGTTGATGTGACTTGACATGGTGGCTTCCGTTGACATCTTAAAGATGAATAACTGTAATTATAGAGAAAATTTCGCATTCACTGCTTGTGCCTCAAATAACTTCTTGATATTCCTCTAAATTTCCTTGGATGATTTGTCTAGATCTATGTGATGTAGCTCTGAATATGAGAGGGTGAGACCAATAATGGATTTTGCCTTGTCATCTCTACTTTCCCATTCTATCAACTTGTTCGAATCTACATGCGCTCCCTCGATTCCTTTGACAATTCCTCAAAGGTTTATATTCATTAATTGCATTTGGATATTCACATTCCACGTACGAAAATTGAAACCCAAGTACTTCTCTAACGACATCTCCAAGATTGATCAGATCGTATCTTTTTCATTGCAAAAAAATAATTAACGATGGAAGAGATATCGGTTGTAGAACTAAAATAAAATCCTAGCTACCTCTTCAAATTGTGGCACTTTGTGGCTCTCAGATTATTGAAGTCGCAAGAGTTGAAAGCTTGTCTTTCAAAGGCCCAAGACTCTTGATACAACTTCCTGCTTTGATACCATATTACAAAATGATTTAGATCACTAAATGAGGAAACCCTAGATAGGGATGAGTCACATAACTAAGCTCAAAGAAAGGTACTCACAATAACACCATATGATATTATCAATGATTCATTGGTGCATCTATTACAAAAGACTTTACCTCCTTATACATCAATGTTCATTAAATGAATCATTTTCGCTTATGAATGTGAGATAGATTGCTTTACACAAAAATTGAGCATTAAAGTCATAAAGTGACTTTATTACATAGCAAGCCTTATATCTCTAATAGAGAGAGCAAGCCACATGAAGACGCACAACTTCAAGGGACACTTTAACTTCCATACCAAAGATCACCACCATCGAACATCACTTGCCATATTTGAGAGCGTTAAAGCCTCATAACTCAGTTTTGCAGTAAGCATATCTGCTGCTTTGTTATAGGTCTAGACTAATTCATCATTGGTGTCTTGAATATACCCAACGTTATGATACAATAACAAGGTATATTCATTCCACTCCTTCGCTAGTGCTCCATGAAGATCAAAGTCCTGGGTAGGTACTCCAGTATTGAAGCCACCTATCTTGTGTTTCGTGCATCCCTACATCTGCTAACTTTGAAATTTCTTTGGATATGAGCAAGGTTTTTAATTCATGTGACAAGTAGTTACATTGACACCAACCCACAAATCCTCTCCCAGTTTGACTCTATCCCCTTTGCCAATGTTCCAAGTGTTGTTGATTGCAACTTCATGAGACATTCTCCAAGTCATTCTCCTCTGCACTGAGTTGAGATGATATGTGAGAGAGCCCATGTGATGGGTGTGTCATACTCCTCTGGACTGAGTTGAGATGACATGTGTGGTCTCTTGTCGTGCTCCTCTAGATTGAGTTGAGATGACTTGAGATGGTCTCCTGTCAGACTCCTATAGACTTAGTTGAGTCCACTTGAGATGGCTCTCTAGATGGTCCTCCTATGGACTTAGTTGAGTTGATTTGTTGAGAGTGACGTCCCTATGGTTGAGCACAGGTGGACGTGTCCCTAGTGACTGAGCACTAGAGGATGTGAGAGATCCTTGCTATATTGTCTAAGAGTAAGATTATTGTGTAACCTTAATTTGTAAAGGGTACAAGTCGGCCCCACCATGTAAAGATAATTAATATTGTATAAAGATTAATTATATTATTCAGTTGTACAGGTTGGCCCTATTGTGCCAATAGACACATCCATTTGATATGCTAGGTCATGTATAAATAAGAGTTGATCCCCATTGTGAATAACCCACTTTTCATTGTATCATTAACTCAACGCCTACTTGTAGGGCTGAAGTGCACACTTCTCTTAGGCACTATCTTTCTTGGTCATACAACACCCTCTTGTGTGCACTAGGGTTTGTGGTGAAAGGGTGATCTTCTCTTGACTCTATAGTAAAGGACTACTGGGTTTTTCCCTTGGTTGAGAAGAGTTTTCCTAGGATAACTTCTTGTGTTCTTGTGCATAGTTATTCTTCTTGTGATCTTGGTTACTGCATCTATTGTATATTGTATTGCTGCATTGTTTATGGTTCAAGTTCATGCTAAATTGAAGAAAAACTACATGTGCTTGAGCTAAGCATTAAAATTCAACACCAAGCCATCCATCTGCCTAGCATCTGAAAAACCCAGATCATACCCTTCCATATATTAGAAGCTCCACTAAGTGGTTTTGGCTCTAGACTTATCCACTGCTCCACTGAATAGTCCTTAAGTGTTTACTCTTCATAATCATGCCCCATAATCTTTTAATAAAAAATATTCTCCACAAACTCCTCATGGCCAAGGCTTGTCCAAACAAGTGTATATTTTGTTCGGTTTTGCCAAAGTCTTCCATTGGCTAGAGGTAAACCCTCTTTCTGTTTGTTGCCCATCCATAAAAAACTAAAACATCTCTTCCTTATCCTCTCAAAGAGACTTTTTGGAAGATGCGTTAGGGAGAGCCAATGGACTAGGATACTCTCATGGACAACCTTTAACAAAACCAATATTCCTCCGATCAAAAGCCACATGTAGCACCAAGAAGCAACCTTGGATTCGATTTTCTTGAAAAGCCACATCCAGTCTAACACTCTATAGTCATTTGGTTTCAAAAAGTAGCCCAAGTATTTTAACCCGTTATCTGAGGGAGCATAATTAAGACAAAAATATTGACAAATCTATTCTTCAACTTGTGGGGCCAATTCATTTCACAAAAGTAAGGATTTATTAATGTTTGTTTCCATTCCCGTTTCCAAACAAAAGAGTTCCATAATTTTTACTCAAAAGGCATAGTTTCAAGTGTATTTTTTTTTTCAAAAGGTGGAGTTGGTGGAGGTCATCCTTTTGGGGAATATATTAGAGATTTCGAAATTTGTATACTTGTCAGTGTGCAACTTAGGTCAGGTGTTGGCTCACCTTTCTAATGACGGAACAAAAATGACCAAGAGCTTTATGATCTCTTAGTCGGTCACAATGCATAAGATGTACAAAGACATTGATATTTGTTTGTTTATCATCTTATTAAAGATTAATAACCATTTAAAGAAAGGCTCATCTAAAATATGTAGTTTGTAGAGTATCAATTCCCTCAATTGATTTGGTTTGTTTAAGTATGTTGACACGCGAATATTCCATTAGCCCAAACAATAATACATCAACCTTGATTCCCTTACTTACTATCTATTCACTAACCATCACTAACCATGAGTGTTAATAGCTCTATTTTTGAATTGGAAAACATCTCTTTATATCTATCATAAATGGAAACCTTGCATACATCTCTTTTTAAATCTGCCCTAGAAGGAAACCTTGCATTTAAGTCTCTAAAATATTTGGCAGAATTTGTCTTTAGTCTTCAAGGGTGTACAAACTCTTTTGAAGATAGTATTAATTAGTTGTAAAACCAAAGTTACAAGAACTTATCAAACTCTAATTAGTTATTAGTGAGAAATAAATTTAAAGAATTCTTATAATTTTGACTAAGTTAAACACATTGTAACAAGAACTCAAACGGTATAGGCTACCTTATAAAATCACTCCAGAGTTGTTACTAAGGAATGTTAAATTACAATCTTTTCATAGGAGTTTCTAATGTGTAATAATTTCAGATTCTAGAGTTTCTAATGTGCGATTTCCAAAGGGTTGGGAGTAAAGCATTCATTGAAATGCTTGCATCTTTAAAAATGTACAAAAATATCCATGATCATATCTTGGGAGTAGTTGGATTGGAACTTATGATCATATCTTGGGAGTAGTTGGATTGGAACTTGCATAGTTGATCGCACACTTTAAATAATTATTACCAATTTGACAAAGCAAGTTTGTCTAGATTGTAGTCTAATTAGACATACTCCTTGGCATTTAGCTAGGTGAAGTACAATGTTCGTGGTTTGGCTGTTGTTTTAATTTATACTAGCGGAAGTTGGTGGGTACAATAATTACGATGAGAATGTTGTCGATTACCTTAAGGCCATGTCATTTTGTTTTTGTTTGGAGTATAAATTTTAGATTATATCTTCCTAACTTTCAAGGATGGAAAATTGCAACTATTTTCATATTACAATTGATATCAAATTGGTGTTAATTGCTAGGTTGTATGATTCTTGAATTGAATGAACTTGATGCTTGGCATTACTATTTCTTTGGAATTTTTAGTATTGAACTTGAGACCTTTTATTTGGACTTGTTTCCCTAATCAAACAAACAAAATGTGGTCTTTGGAAGGTGCCCATGTCATTAGTAACTTATTTATGTGACAACTCTTTGCTATAACATATCACTACGTGAGATTGGAAGCTTGAATTCATGGAAGCTTTGTTCATGTTGCTATGGATTGGATATTCATTTCTAAATATGTTATTCACAAGTTTTTATTTTCTTGCTCTTTTGTCCTCCATGGTATTTTTTTTACCAAAAAGTATATGAAACTTGTTAACTAGGCATATTGAGATCACTATCTCTACCCATTTAACCATAAAATCCCCTATTGATTTTGCAAAATGATCTCTCCCTTTTTACTATATCACATTTCCTTATTTCACTTTGGATTCCTTTAAAAGAAAGTCTCTATTATATTAATGAATTTTGTCCATAATTTTTTTTTCCAACCAAAATCTTACAGGGAAACTCAAGGGATGTTTCCCAACATTTGTGGACAACATCCCGAGTAAATCCGTTGGTGTAGACTAATTGCACCTAACTTGTGGGGATTTGGAATCAGATACATGTTTGCATAAAACAAGCCAAATATCCAATAACATTGGCGACAATTGGTTGAGCTAATTCTTTGGATTGGAAACGTTTGACAACATCTCATCCTACTCTTAAACATTAAGTGAAATTGAAATTGTTGGTACCTTTCCAACCCCAATAGATCTATAAGGGGAAAACATGGTGGGGAGAGGGAGGGGCTGAGGAGGGATAAAAAATTCTCCTTTTAACCTCCCAAGCTAGACACAATTGACGAAAATGTGTAGAACATTTCATTCCAACCTCAAGCACTTAAGTGAGAGTGAGATTACTTGTACCTCGCTAGTTCGAGTTGTCCCACTAGGGGTAAACATGTCACAAGTGGGGATTTGAACTTGTGTGGGAAGGATAACAAGTCCTCTTAACCACCCAAGCTAGACCCAATTGGCTAGAATGTTTGGAACATTTCATCTGACCATCAAGAACTTCAGTGAGATTATTGGTAACTTGCAACCCAATCGACCCATGAGGAGAAAACATATTACAAGCATGATTTGAATTGAGGTGGGGAGAATGACAACTTCTATTCTTCACCACCTAAGTTAGACCCAATCCACTAGCTTTCCCCATAATCTAGATTAAGAGCATGGAGGATTAAATTCCAAAACATTAGGAAAACCAAATGAATTGATTAAGTATATATTACTCTTCTACTAATTATAACCATATATCCATTTCATAGCCAATCTCATACCAAATTTCTTCATAAAGAAATTTTAATATTTGGTTTTTAACTTTCTACAACTTATTGACATGACTAGAACTTTGAAGGGAGTGTTATTGTCACTATTTTGGGAGGAAGACACTTAAATATTATCCTTTGACTTAAATATAAAAGAAATGTTGATCTAGATTTAGGAGCGGAACGGACTAATTAATAGACTGAATACAATAAACACAAAGATATGAAGAACAACACATATATCCAGTGAACAATATCTTCTATTGAATAAATGAAATAGGATGAAACTGTAAAACTGCAAAACTGAAACACTTGCTCAAACAGTGGTAGCTATCTCCGAGAAGAGATGTGGATGCTACACGTATTTTTCTGAGGAAAATAATCAAAATGAGGCTCCAGAGGCCTTTTCAACATTACTCATGAATGCCAAAACCCTAGACATCCAAAAACCTAACCCTAGGAGATGAAACACCAAAAGTTATGTGGGCCCCTATGGGTAAGTTGGTACATCAACTTCCCGAGGTCGTAAATTTTGCATACGACCTTCGTTTTAGGTGTGTGATAGCCTATTGGAAAGGTCTTTTCGATAACTACACATTGTGCCGTCAAAATTTGACTTTGTCTACAGTTTGATGGTGGCGAGCCAAAAAACACCGTTTAGGGCCCCAAAACAACCCTGGAAGTACAGAAAGATGTGCTGACACGAAAACATACAAAATAAGCCAACTGGATTAGGTGGGAGGCCACCAATATCCACTTGGAAGATGTGTAGGGCTTCAGACAACCCCATAAGTGTAGAACCCACAATTACAAATAAGTACAAAAGAACGTGCTGAACTACAAATTGCCAATAGGAGCCAGTTGGAATAGGTGGGTGGCCACCAATATCCACCTGGATCAGTCCTCCCCGCTTAGAAAGTAATGATCTCCATTGCATTGAGTTCCCCCATCAAGTGAAGAAACTTCTGCTGAATTTGGCCTTGGGTGAGCCACTTTTCTTGGTGGAGGAGTTGCCTTGCCTTGACAACCCGATAAAGCTAGATCCTCTACTGGCGAGTGCCCTTGACCCGTGTGTCCATTATTTGATAAGTGGATTTCTATTCCATGCAGTCAGGGTCGAGCTCTGTTGGTGTCAACTGTTATGTGATCTCTGAGGTGTCCAATAATGGTGGAAAATATGGCTGAAGGAGGTCCACATTGAACACTGGGTGCAAGCCAAGGAAGGGTGGAGTGTTGAGCTCAAAAGCATTGCTACCCACAACCTTGGTGATGGTGTAAGGCCCATAGTGAAGTGGGCAGAGCTTTCGATGGGGCCCTATAAGATACTCCTTCTGCAAATGTAACTAGACCTTGTCTCCAACTTGAATCTAGTGCAGTACCCTATGTTGATCATGCCACTACTTGTACTTAGCATTTGCTTTCTGCAAAATCTCATGGACCTGTTGGCAGATGTGCTAAATCCGTTCAATGAATCTGGTGACTTTGTCGGTCTCAAAATGAACATGGGAAGAGTCTGTCTATGTTTGCAAGAGGTAGTGCAACGTCAATGGGATCCAAGGGTTGGAATCCAAGTCCCACCTGAAATGGGATATGGCCGGTGGAGCTATGGAGAGCTTTGTTGTAACTATGCTAAACATAGGTGAGACTCTCATCCCATGTAAATGGATTCTTATATTTGTACATGCGCAACACGTGCATAATCATTCGATTGACAATCTCTGTTTGGTCATATGTTTGGGGGTGGAAAGCAATGGATTTAGTGAGCTTGGTGTCCAACAGTGACCAAAAACTCAACCAAAATGTGCTGAGGAACCTGATGTCTCGGTCATAGATGATGGTCTGTGGTATCCCAAAATGGACCCACACACATTCGAAGAAGAGATTGGAAGTATCTGCCACTGTGATGTTCTTCTTGCAGGTTGTGAGGATGGCCATCTTTGAAAACTGATCAATGACCACAAATACACAATTATTGCCTTGCTTGGTGGTCGAAAGGTCAGACATGTAATCCATCGAGATGGATTCCCAAGGCTTATTGGGGGTAGGAAGAGGGGTGTATTAGCCTTGCTTCTTGATGGCTGGATTGGCAATGGCACATGCAGTGCAAGATTTGATATACTTGCTGACGTCTTGTCGAAGTTTTGGCCAATAAAAATGTTTCTGGAGAACGACCACAATTTTCTCCATGCCAAAATGTCCTGCCATCCGACTGTAGTGAGATTCTCAAATCAACTTTGCACGTGCTGTTTCAGGAACACAGATATGGCCCGGATGGCATAATAGTTCATCCCGACTATGAAAATTGGTGACAGTCGCGCCTGTACCCAAGAGTTGATAGGTGGTGGTGAAGTCCAGATCTTACTGATAAAGTTGGGGCCACTCAGATGCCTCATGTCCACATGAATGGAGCACAATGGTGAGTGAAACCACGTGAGGTCGACTGAGGCAATCAATGAAATGATTTGTGCTCCCTGTCTTATACTTGATGTTGAGATGGAACTGCTGCAGGTAGGTGGACCACTTCTGATGGCGGTCGTTCTGCAACTTCCCCTGTGTCTATATGAACTGTAGAGGCTTGTGATTAGTGTGGATGATCGTCTCCTTTCCCAGAATGTAGTGTTTCCATTGACGACAATGTTGTACAATGGAATACATTTCCTTGTCATAGGTGGGGTATTTACAAACAGTATCTGAGAGTATCTCACTATGGTATGCCACCGGATGACCATGCTGAGTGAGAATTGTGCCTACAACATATTCATATGCATCAGTCTCAATCTCGAATGGTTGTTGCAGATCAGGAAATGAGAGTACTAGAGATGAGCACAAACGATGCTTCAAATCATCAAATGCTCATTGTTGTTCCTTCCCCCACATGAACTTTGCCTTGCCACCTCCCTTGGTCACTTGGCTGAGGGCCCATGCAATATGGGAGAAGCCCAACATGAACCGCCGGTAGAAGTTGGCCAGTCCCAAGAAGATGCGAAGCTCGGTTAGTGTGTTCAAGGCTCGCCAGTCACAGATGACTTGGATCTTAGTTGGATCAATATGTACCCCATTTCCATCAAGAATGTAGCCCAAGTATTGGACCCTGTTCATGCGAAAGGAGTATTTCTCCAAGTTGGCATATAGCTTGTGCTGCTACAGAGTGCTCAAAACTTGCTGAATATGCCGCATGTTCTCCTCCCACGTTCTGCTGAAGATGAGGATGTCATTCAAATATACCACCACAAAAGAGTTAGTGAAGGGTCTCAATACATCATCCATCAACCTCATGAAAATGGCTGACGCATTTGTTAAGCCAAAGGGCACGACCAACCATTCGAAGAGACCTTCTTTAGATTTGAAAGCTGTCTTCCATACATCAGCTGGTTCGATGTAAACCTGGTGGTAGCCAGACTTTAGGTCAATATTGCTGAATAAATTTTCCCCTTTGATTTGGGCAATAAGGTCATCAATCCTGGGAATTGGATATCGGTTTCTGACTGTGATTTTGTTTAATGCTCTGTAATCAATGCAGAGTCACCAGGTTCTGTCCTTCTTCTGCACCAGTACAATTGGGATTCCGCAAGGGGAGGATATGGGTTTGATGTGCCCCTTTTGAAGAAGCTCTTGGATCTGACACTTGATTTCATCATTTTCCTTCAGCGAGCGATGATATACTGGTCAATTAGGTAGAGGTGCACCGAGGTTAGATCAATTGGATGCTTGACTTGGTAGTGCGTCGGTACCCTGGTGGGTGAGGAGAAGATGTCTCTGTACTCTTCCACGATCATTTCCACTTGCTTCTGCTGTAAAGAGAGGCTCTGTGTAGAGGCCACAAATGTGGCAATGACCTTCTTCTTACTGTGAGCATGGATCACAAAGAATATGAACTTCCCAGTCTGTGAAATGACCTTACAACATTTCTTAGAAGAGATGAAAGAAATAGCGGTAGGCGATGCTACCTATGCTATCCTATACAATTGTCTACCCAAAATAATAATAACACTGCGGGGTCTAGACTCATACACATCATGACACTTCCACAAATATGGTTGTCCTAAAAGAACATAAAAAACTTAAAGGGGAGAAATTTCACACAATACCTCGTCTTTGAAAGGCTTGATGCTGTAGGGAAGACGAGACTATTGGCTGACGTAAACATCTCTTCCTTGGTGAAGCTAGCCGATGGCGTAGGGTTGCGGGTGCGATGTTGTCGGCAGGTCCAGCCGGTTGACGACCTCTGCAGAGATCATGTTCTTTTGACTGCCGTTATCGAAAATGAAATGAAGTGTTGGCACAGGGGAAAACCCAGGGTTCAATTCTCAAGAGCGCACCAACAAAACCCTAACTACCGACCCTTTCGACAACACCTGCGAAGCAGATGAAGTCTCACCCGAGGTAGAGGCAGGGGTGGTTGCAAGACTAAGGTGTCTGCAACCCTAGATGGGACACATATCTATGCTTATCTTTCTTACAATGCACTTAACATCAATTATTCCTTAACATACATTCATTGATACACTTCGCAGAAAGAAAAGAGCATCGCAGAGAATACTTATACTAAGATGATTCAGTACTTAGCCAAAAAAACATAGGTTGGATTCAACAGATCAAGCACTAAGCAACTTATATATCAGATCTAAAATTCATTCATATATCACCAGCACAAAGCATAACTAGATCTACTTAATCAAATCAAGCACTTAGCTAATACAGAGATAAAGACATTAGAGTGAAGCACACAACACCATATGCATAGTTACCGTGGTTCACCCCCACCCCGGGGCTACGTCCACAAAGTCTTCTTTATATTATCTTGGTCAAGCAGTTACAACATAGAGCTTAATGATCCTTACTTCGCACATGACAGAAGACCTGCGCAGCTCGCTAGATCCTTCTTCCTTGCTCTTCAGCACAAGACTACAACAAACTGCACTTAGCTTTCTGATCTCATGCACAAAGAACTCTAAGATACATCCGATCACACAGATCTAGTAACTAGCACTAAGCTTTCAGTCATACATCACATAGATGTACTACATTACTATTACCTCTATTTTCCTCTATTTACATTGCCTATTTATAGATTACAAAATGGGCCTAAACGTGGGTAAAACCCACGGGCCGACATCCCTTTCCCATTACATCAACCCAAAACCCTAAAATGGACGCCAAAATATGTCTTTCTTCCTTACTTTTCGCTTCGCGTTGCGCTCCTTCCTTGGCAAGCTGTCACAGTGCCAAAAATGGTCAATTATGACCAAGTATTCTTCAAAACTTGGTCAAGGGCCAACAGGCCCCCAACACTCACCTGCGACTTGTCCCGAGTCACTAAGGTTTGACCAATTCTGCTTCGAACACCTCGAGTGGCTTCGACCTGCTACAGTGCGACAACCTCTTGTTCAGTAAATTCTTGGATTACTGTGTCATTGAGCGGTCCTTCCAGGCGCTATTCTACAGTGATGACACCCTGTTCAAGTTCAGCTCCCTGGCTTTCCAGTTCGACAAATAGTTGGCATGCCTTCTCTTGGAGTGGTTGTAGTCGCTGAGATACCTCCATTACTTTACTTTGCAGTGCATGCACTTGTTGTTGGGTTGTGCGTTGTTTTTCGAACCAATTCATTCTTTCGACTGGGGTCATGGACTTCAACTGCGCTTGTAGCACATCTGCATGTTGCTTTTCTTCGTGGAGTTGTGCCTCCAATGTCTGCAATTTTGGATTTTCTGTGAGGGTTTCGTAAGTCTGGGCGCTTCTAGTGCTTAGCTGCCTACATTCCGAAGCCAAATCTTTTAATGGGTCAACTGCGCTTCAAGTAGTGGCCTCTCTTAGATCTCTTATCTCTTGGGGTGTCTCAGGCACGGTGCAGAGCTCCAGATCCGTGATGTGCTGTTGAAGTTGCTGGATTACTTCTTCCAGTTGGGTCACTTGCTGTGGAAGACGATCTTCCATCTTCACTTCTATGATCGTCACAGAGTGCAGTGCTTTGTGAACTCTCTCCTGTACTTCAAGTTGCTCTACTAGAAACCGGTCCTTACTCTGCTGTAACTGTTCTTTTTCCTCCTCCCACTTCGCTTGTAAGGCAAGCTGATCCTATTCTGCCTTCCTCTGTTGTTCTCCATGTGCGCTCTGTTCTTGCGCCAAAGCCTGGGTGACTTGCGCTATGTTTTCTTGAGCTCGTCGAAGGCGAGCTTCAACTTTCTCGACGATTTAGCATAACTGTGCGGGCTCATCGCCTGTTCATGGTATTTCCATTGTTAAGGGTGTTGTATAAATTGCTTGGCCGGATTGGAGTGCCTGTTGCACTTCTTTGAATTCACCTATGATTTGGCAGAATAGCTCCTCCTGCTTTGCTTCTTGATTTTCTGCGAGCTCCAGTGAAACATCATTCAGTGCGACAATTAAAAAGTTGAAATCATCTGGGGTAAGTGTAGTTTTAAGCGTGGTCCGGGTGGCCTTAGCTTTCTTTTTGGATGAGGGATTTGGTGGGGTAATATTCCTTTTCTTTGAGGGATCTCTCTCGTCCCTAGGCGGAGTAACCTCGCCTTTTCTCTGTTCAACTTCTATGCCCCCTAGTTCTTCATCATCACCTCCCTTCGCAGGTGAGAGCGAAGTAGTCTTCGTGGATGTGCTGTGGATATCTTGGACTTCTACATCCTTCTTTGTCTTGTGCGGTCCTGGTGTATCTGACATAGCTTAAGGGTTATCTACATCGGACATCTCTACGGGGTCTACTGCAACAAGGAGGTCGGCCGACCATTCCTTGGTAATCTCCTCCAAGTCATCTTCTATCAACTTGTAATATGACTGGAGTTGTTGTTTGTGCTCATCTACGCGTGCTGTGATGTAGGTGAAGTGACGATCTACACTGAATTTCATCAAAGGTCTAAACCTATGAAGCATGTTGGGTGTAATGCGTGGTGTAGACTGAATGACATTCTTCAACTGAGTGTAGTAAGCATGGAAGACAACATTGGACTGCCACTGTTTGTTCATGTCGCTGGAGTACCATAGCGTACAGAACTTCACGACCAGTGGTTCAAAGGGTTCAATCTCCGGAAAAGTGGCTCACTCAGCCAGTTCCCACGTGATGAAAGCGATGAGTATGAGCAACCAGCTAAAGTGGAACTCATACCCTTGGTTCTGCGCTTGTCTACAGTTGAGCTCTAGCTGATTTATAAAGTATTTCACCCAGTTCGTTTGTAGTCGCTCTGTGCACTTCCCTTCGAGGTCAACTACAAATCCAGTCACCTGTGTAGGTCTGTTTTTTCAGACTAAATTTCCTGCGATCAGCTAGCAACCAAAGCGCACTGCTGCATTCTCAATGGAGACTACCTTGTAACCTCACCTGCCTTTTTCCATATTGCCATATGTGTCTTTTATTCATTGAGCGAGAGCACAATCTGCAGTCTTTCCAGGGTAAAATTCCCGCAGGTTAGGGCCCTGCATGCTTAGCCCAATGATCCGATTGATCATAATCGTATCCACAGTGATGCGGCGGTCCAACCATAGGTATCCTCCATGGTAGCAAGACAACAATAGTCTAACGCATGCATTTACTTCCTGATGCCTCCCGAAATGTGGAATCTTCATTATGTTGAGGAGGGTTGACTGCGCAAGGTTATGGGTCCATTGCTGCGGTACAATCTTGGGGTTCTTTCCTTTTGTAATAGTCAAGTACTTGTGCGGGGATAGCATACTGTAAACCTTGTGATCTCCAAGGTTAAAATAACTATATTTGAGCACGGTGAGCTTCTCCTGGTCAACATGAACTGCGCGCACCCCTTTCGGGAGGTATGCGATGACTACATCATAGTCGAAGTCTCGGGGTACAATGTCTCGATTCACTGGTCCGCTTAGTGGTGGGATATATTTAGGAAAGATGCTTGGGATCATCTTCATAGTGGCGAAGTCATTTTCAAGCTTAGATCGTCTTTCCGAAGGCGGTCGGGATGGTTTTGCTCGAGTAGTGGAGGGGGAAGCTGGCAGTGCACCCGAGGACGATGCCTGTACACCTGTAGACATTCCGCGTTCTGACATGACTCTCTCAGTCATTAAATCAATTAGAACTTCTTCAAGGATTTTCTCAGCAGCGCTAAGCTCGTCTGACATAAAAACTCGGGTCAGCTGGCTCGGGTGCAAAAGGAATTTATAGGCTACAGTGAATAGTAAGGCAATGATCTCATCTCAGGGTTCACACTCAGATTCTCAGTTAGCAAAAATTATTCTCAGTGCATGGCATGATGGGTTAAGTAGGCAATCTCAGAAATGGTCTGCTTGCAACGGACATGGGGCCTTCATTAACTCCGTTCTATTCGTTCTGGTGCTATCCAATGGTCTAGTGGTAACCCATAATTGCTTTTCGATCCGTTTGGAGCAACGGTCGAATGGGTATATCGGTTCCAACGACTATATATATATATATATATATATATATATATATTTTTT
>JZKD02S1856327.1:139878-163294 GCA_000966675.3 Picea glauca | reverse complement strand
CCATCTTCAAAAATTCAGTTCTCCTCAACCATGAGGATCCATGTGACATGCCACATACCACCAGAAACAACATGATGTATACTATCAATTCATGGGTGTTGTATATGCATGCGCATTTTCCTTCATGTCCAAATACCTTTATCAATCTTGCGGTCCAAAACCCATGACTAGGGTTGACATCAATGACAATAATCAATCTTCCAACAATTATTCCTTAACATACATTCATTGATTCACTTCGCAGAAAGAACAGAGCATCACAGTGAATACTTATACTAAGATGATTCAGTACTTAGCCACAGAAACATAGGTTGGATTCAACAGATCAAGCACTAAGCAGCTTATATATCAAATCTAGCGTTCATTCATATATAATCAGCACAAAACATAACTAGATATACTTAAGCACATCAAGCACTTAGCCAAGACAGAGATAAACACATTAGAGCGAAGCACACAACACCATACACACAATTACCGTGGTTCACCCCCACCCCGGGGCTACATCCACAAAGTCTTCTTTATATTATCTTGGTCAAGCAGTTACAACACATAGCTTAATGATCCTTACTTTGCACAGGACAGAAGACCTGCGTAGCTCGCTAGATCCTTCTTCCTTTCTCTTCAACACAAGACTACAACAAACTGCACTTAGCTTTCCGATCTCATGCACAGAGCACTCTAAGATACATCCGATCACACAGATCCAGTAACTAGCACTAAACTTTCAGTCATACATCACATAGATGTACTACATTACTATTACCTCTATTTTCCTCTATTTACATTGCCTATTTATAGATTACAAAATGGGCCTAAACATCGGTAAAACCCACGGGCCGACATCCATTTCCCATTACATCAACCCAAAACCCTAAAATGGACCCAAAAATAGGTCTTGCTTCCTTACTTTCCACTTCACATTGCGCTCCTTCCTTGGCAAGATGTCGTAGTCCCAAAAGTGGTCAATTATGACCAAGTATTCTTCAAAACTTGGTCAAGGGCCAACATGAAGCGGAGCCCCCTTTACCCACATTTGTGAGTGAAAGAGGCGTTCCCTTTCCTCTGGTTCTTCTGGTTCTCTTGGTTGGACTTTGGTAGTAGCGACAGTGGCACTGGGTTCAACATCGATAATCTGCTTCCCTCCTTATGGATTTGATTTAGAGTCAGAATAGACCTCTGACTCAGAAGCCTTCAACTCGACCATGTGTGATTGCTTGGAGCGACATTCTTCAGTGTTGTGCCAAGGGATTTTATGGTATTCACACCATTTTCTTGTGTCCTTCTTCATCTTCTCATGGCCCTTCTTGTGTTGTAGCTTGGACTGGTTGTCGTGAGAGTGGCCATCTTTGCTCTGTCCCTTGTTGTGTGGGTTGGGGCCACCTTTTCCCTACTTCGGCTGTGAGGAGTTTGCAGATCCAAACTCTTGCCTCTTTTGCTTAAATTTCTGCTTGATCTTGACAACATATCTATAATCCGTACCCAATGAGGCGATGTCTAGAAACTCCATTTTTGTTTGAATGTATCTATGTAAACAACCATATTATTTGAGCACCATACGTCGCTCAAAGTATTTGAAACCTAATTTGGTGCGTAAGGTATGGAAAATATTGGTGAAATCTGGTACTATTTGGTCCCTTTCCTAACACAGGGTGGTCCATATGGTGTACTGGTCCTCGTAGCTTCCAACAGGGTAGTATTGTTATTTAACGACATCCTGGAAGGAATCCCATGTAGGGGAAACCACAAATATTGTATATTCCTCTATGTCCCTTTGCTCAAAATAAGTTTCCCACTAGTCCTTAACATGGGGGACGACTTTGAGGAGTTGTTATTGGATAAATCGGTAGGTGAGGACATTAACTGATCTCCCTAGATCCGCCTAGATCTAGAACAAAACACACCAGAACATGACACTTTCCTTAAGTTTTAAATATTGAATTTACTAACTAAAGAGGGATAGGTGACATACCATTTAAACGTCGCTTCCTCTCGCTATCGCCATTCTAGCTCCGTTCCAACACTCATACAATGATGATCTTGCAAAAGAAATCAACCAACCAAAGTGATAGTAATAACATAAACTCAATGCAAACCTATGTATGTGATCAAGGAATCGTACAATAAAACACAACAAGCTTTATAGGAAATAATCATATTACTGTATCATATTAAATGTGAAAGAGAGATTACAACCATGGCCTTGATGTCACAAGGTCCCTTCCAATTGTACTTCGTTCCCCACACACTTCCACTCCAAGAATTCTGAGAGCATAGATCTGATAATATTCACAATCTATCTTGACAAAGTGGCTCATCTAGCCAAGCTAAAGCTCAAAAGCTAATCTCATCCAAGCCACAAAAAGCTAACCTTCTCCATGAGAGCTCCTCTCCTTTTATAAGTTGAAGAGAATAAGGTGAGGAGGTTAGGATGATCCCACCAAATCATGAAACCGAGTAAGATCCAAACCATTCGGATGCCACCTCACCATGGAAGTTTCTCCTTCTAGAAGCATCAAGAAGATGCTCATTTTTCCCACGTATTATCATTCTCACACCCTGATTATAAAGAAACCTGCGAACCTCTCGCAACCCAACTATGGTGCAACCTACGAGAATCAGGCATTCTCACACCCTAGCCATAGTGCAGCATGCGAAAATCATCTTTAATATGGTTTTTACAAAGGGAAATGCAACTTCTTTTCTTAGGAAAAGTTCTTCTCCCTTCTTTCTTCAGGAACTCAGGCCACTGACTCCTCTGAAGACTACATACATGTTTACATCATTAACGGTCATAGGGATGATGAAAATAATGTGTAACAAAGAGCCCCCCAAAGTATGAAGTTAGAACAGAGTGATAAATGAAATACTTTGTCGAGTGTGTGTAGAGAACAAGGAACAGTGGGTCGGAAACTTGCCAGCAAACAAGGAAATACAATACAATAATATATCATCACTGAGGTAGGCATTCCCATACTAAGAATACACATGACTCAAAGCATAAATGCCTACATGCGATTATCCATGTCAAGTAAGACAGGTCATGGCCACCAAACATACACTGTGGATCCATGCCGATATGACTCAAATATGAGGACAACCCCCAAAAATACACTGTGGATCTATTTGTTAAAGACTCAAATTTGAACATAGCCATGAGATATACAATGTGGATCTATGCAACAGTACAAACTGAATATACTCCAACACAACCTAAATCTATGAAAAAAGGTTCAGGGTCTTTATCTCCACTACTCTATAGAACGAATCTAACCATGCGAATACATGTGTCGAAGTCAAACATGGTAGAAACCACTTGATTACCGGTCATTAGTGTATACCGTTAACACGTGTGAGGGAAATCACCAGTAATGTTAGTGACTCCCAAGATACACTAGTACAATCCAACAAATGTGAATTAATGAGCTGAAGTTGAACACTTGGCAGAATCTCCCGATCAGGGGTCAATAATGAAAACCCATTGTCGAAAGCGAGGAAACCTGCCATTGAGGCATTCCAGTTCCAAGGTACCAATTAGTTTCTAAGTCTAATTCCTGGATAATGAGTTTGAAGTCGACAGGAAAAGAAATGTCACAGGAGGGCCTTAATGTATCCCACATCAATGAGACGAAACAAGTAACAAGATTTGATGTAGATCGGAGTAATCAGTAACTCAGGACTGACTTAGGGATGGTTGACACAAAAGAAGGCTTAAGGATTGCAGAAATGGCTGATGCAATAGAAGGCTTAAGGACTGTAGAAATGGATGACGCAATAGAAGGCTTTCCGGGTTGAACTTCTCTTTGAACATATTGACGACACAACAACCGTCTTGGAAAAACTGACTCAACAACAGGGATCACAGACCAATTTGTAATCTTAAAAGAGTATGATCAAGAGACAAGTGGATTTTCCAACCTAGACACAAAGCGAGTGAAAGGGCGTCATGTTCAAAAGTGACTCTTCCATGGAATACAAGTTTAGACATATTTCTTTCCCAATTTTCCCCCCTACCATCTCTGGCGAGTACCTCTTTATTTTTACACAAGATTGAGGAGGATAACATATGCTTGAAATGTAAGCTCATCCTTCAGATGAGTCCTTCGAAGTATATTTAACGAACCCTAGGAAGGAGTGGTTCGGTCCCACATGGGCCTTTCAATGTTTGTTTTATGAGTCCAAAGAAAGAAAACTCAAGGGTTTTTCATGTTTATAGATTCTAAAAAACACTTGAAGAGAACTCTCTCAGTTCCTTTTTCATAAAGTAGTATGATGAGACCGAAAAAAAGATAAACTATTGCTCAACATATGTTTTCTTCAAATACTTTAACGAGCATGAAAATAAAAAGATTGCTCGACAATTTTTTCATGTTTAGAGAGTCTAAAAAGAGATTAAAGGGAACTCTAGTGTGTTCATTTTTCGTATAACCTTTACGAGTCTAAAGAAGTGATAAAAGTATACTCGGTTGCGTTCTCACGTATTTACAAGCACGAGAAAGAACAAAGACTAAGCTCGGTAACTTATTCTCATGCATTTACGAGCATGAGAAAGAACAAAGACTATGCTCGGGATTGTTTTCATTTTTACGCAAACTTTAAAACAAAACAAAACTATGCTTGGACTTGGTTTCATATTTACACAAGCTTGAACCAGAGGAAACTATGCTTGAGGTAAGTGGTTTGATTTTTACACAAGATTGAACCATAGAAAACTATGCTTGGACTTCCCAACGCATAACACAGGGATGGTTGGCACTTAGCCCCTAGCTTAAGAAACTAGCGGCTCTACTACAACATGAAGTCCAGAGGCTGAAAGTATTTCCCCCCAAGCTTCATTTCATTCAACGACAAAGGAAGAGGAAATGAAGCTTCAAATACTAGATGAAGGACTTGACTCAAACAGAGAGGGGGAAAACTATTTCATTTTTTAACGAGCTTGACATAGAAACAAGAACTATGCTCATAAACTCTATTTCATTTTTTAACGAGGTTGCCACAGAGATGAAAAAACTATCCTCGTAAGCGGTTTCATTTTTTAACGATTTGAAATCAGAAAATCATGCTTAAAGACCTCTATTTCATTTTTTAATGAGGTTGCATCAGAGACGCAAAAACTATCCTCGGCTCTCTTCTTGATCATGGATTCCAAGAGGACAATGTTCCAGAAGGACACCATGTCAAGGGACAAAACTCGGTCATGTCTTCCAAGAGATCTTCACTAGACGGAAGGAACACACTCTGGAAGGAACACATGTCGAGGGTTGCGACAGGGGTAAGGAGATCAGACTCTAAAGACCCTATTGAAGAGATAACCATGTCAACTAACGGATCTAAGTCACCTGAAGTTGAAGCCATGGGAGACAACGCCACATAATTTACCTGTGGTAGGGGTGATAATGTCGGCATATAAGAACCATTTAGGGAGGTAATCCAGTCAGGATCGATGAATGAAAGTTGATCAAAAGCTACAATCCTTCCATCGCGAGGGAAAGATATCACACGAAAAAGAGTGGACACAATAGCTTTCATGGCATAGACATAATCCCGCCCAAGAAGTAAAGCGAAATCCAAGGGATCTTGGACTACCATGACATAAATGAAGACAATTTTCCTCCCAAAGTTACATGAAATTGAGGAAGGGTCCCTAAAGGTTGACTAGTTATTCTGTTGAAAGATAACAGATTTTGTGTAACCAGTGCAAGCGGAGGATAACCCAAATCTTGCCAAGCAATAGAGGACAAAATACTAACAGACAAATCTTCATCTATCAGTGTTTGAGGAACGTCCCGACCACAAACCTGTACTGTAATCTAGAAAGGAATGTTAGAGGGAAGACGAGGTCCAGTTAACATACCCCAATTAAAAAGGATGACTTCATTACTTGGAGGAGGTTCCAAGGGAGAAGGAGGAATGCCCCCCAACATGGTAGATTCTGTGTCAATGAGAAAAACGTGAGCAGTGTCAGGTTTACTTTCTAGCGGGAGAGTAGGATCGATCGATGAAGAGATCAGATCGACCACTTGGGTTGCATTTTCCAAGGGGAGAATGGGGTTGACAGATGGAAATAGATCGACCACTTGGGTGACACTCTCTAATGGGAGAGTGGGATCGACTGAGGATGGGATCAAATCAACTGCTTTAGTTTCACTCTCTGAGGGAGAGTGGGATTGATTGAGGATGGTATCAGATCAACCACTTTGTCAACCATTTCAGCTAAGGACGTGACCAAATTGACGACATGATCAATCAGATTGACCGGTGAAGGGACCGAAGTGATCATTCCATCAACTATAGGGGGGTCAAGAGTAAGCTTACGATAAGTAGCTGGAAGTTGAGGCTATGAAATAGTCATGTCTTCTAGTAATTTTGAGGCTTCGTCCATACGAGGGAAAAGGTGAGTGAGATGATTCCCTGTGCATAACATACACAAGAACTTGACTCTACTTTTCTTCTTCCCAACGGTATCATGACTAGTTGACAGGAGGTCATCAACATGTTGTTCAGAGGCTGACGACATGGGTTGGTCGGGGTGTATAGACCATACTTCTATAACCTTGGATAGACTAGGGCAATCCTTAAGAAGATGGCTACCCTTACAAAGCCTGCAAGGGTACTTGGGCTTACGAGTTGTTGGGGTGATCTTGACATCATCAACACTCCCAACACGATTAACAGTAACTGGTTGTTTTCCAACATGTTTGAAAGTGGTTGGAAGCTTTGACCCTTGTTTGTATTTCTTCTTCTTAATCTTCCTTTTCTTCTTCTTCTTATTCACCAGGTTACTAGCTTCAGAACTTTCACTCGACGAAGAAGATGAAATGGAAGGCGACCTTCCAAGCGAAGAAGGCGAAGAAGACCTTACTGGTGAAGAAGGTGAAGGATCAACATGAGGTTGATGCTTATGGGGGGAAGTGCTTGTGACTGAAGCACTAACTGCATTCGGGATTACCTGAATGGAAAACAACCATATCGGTAATCCAATTGTGAGACCTGGAAGGCTCAAAGTAGCAATATGAGGAGGACCAATGTTTCCATAAGAAGGAAAAACAAAAGGTTCCCTTGGAGCAGGGGTTCCTTCATTGGTCATTCCAGGAATTGACGCCATTAAATAGATATCCAGCCTAGAGTCCTCTGAGGAAAACAAACAACACACGCTAAAAATCTAGTAAGCAAGCAAGCAAACAAAACCTTCTCACAATGAACACACTAGTTGGTGATGAAATCCAACATCGTGGGAACAATGTAAGAAGTGGTTGAGATAGAGAGGGTGGAAAAGTTAGGTTGAGGACCTGCTTAATGGAATTACACCCTGGTGCAAGCTCCCACACATAATCATGGGTATACCCTCCAAGGAGCTCGAGTGAGTTTGGCCAACGTCGATTCCAGGTACCGTGAAGACTTTCCCCTCCACAGTCACCTCGTGTAAAGAACCTAGAGAGATAGGCCACTAAGGTTACCAATTACTATAGTGATTCATGGGGAAACAGTTGACAGTCCGATCCACGTGCAAGGGCAGTGTATCTAGCCCAAAATCAACTTGAAAGGCTTCCACTCATCATTTTGGGTATACCTTCAAATGACCCCCATAATACGCGCAATCCCTACACCAAGACCAACAAAGCAATGTGAGTAACTCTGCCAGTCTCAATGTGACCTCATGATTGACCCTTGTGTGAGAAGGGCTTCCCAGGAAAAAATAAAGTAAGTGGATTTAACTCTCCCTATCACAAGATACTATGTTTGTTTGCAGCTTTGGAAATTTATCTTTCACACCTATTCCAAAGCCCTACAACTAATCTAATGTAGATTTGCTACCAGAAAATATAAACATGTCTAATCAATTTTTATAAGCGCTTTATTTTTAAGGCTGTTGTTTCTCAAAAGGAAAATGGCGTGAACAATATGGTGTTTTGACCGACTCGAAAGTTGTGCAAAGAGATGAAGATGCAATCTTTTCATTTTGATGAAAGCTATACTACGAGAAGGAGAAAACATTTATCATTCCCATATACACAATGTCCCGAAATATATTAAACTAATCAATATCAAGATTCTCAAGAAATGAGAAATAGGTATTGTACACCAATGCACGATTCATGCCCCCCCCCTCGGCCACGAGGGAAATTTTTTTAGAATTTAAGACCAAAAAAATGCCAAGAATCATGCAATTTTGCTACTTCAAATACAAGGATGCCCCCAATCTAATATAAAGCAAGAAATTAAATCTTTTTGTTTCAAAAATTTCACTAAAAGCAATAATGAACTTTGTTAAAACAAAGAAACCCAAACTAAAAGTTTTATTTTAAAGCGAACTATTCAAAATAAATCTTATCTTTCCCTAAACAATTCTAAAGAAAACACATGCTTTGGAATTGAAAGACAATCAAAGCAAGAGACCAATCCTTCAAAACCAAACAAAGAAAAGATGGCTAATAGAAACTCAAAGAATGTCAAGAAGACTGTAAATAGATCAATATAGGCTCCAAAAGTTCAATCCAGCTGATCAAAGAAAAACTGGGCATCAAAAGATAACAAGACCCAATCCATTTTTTTTTACAAACAAGTTCGCAACCTGGTAGTGGGGTACAATGCGAGAATTATGGATTCTCACAGTCTAGATATAGGCAGGGTGCGAGAAGGTCGCACTGAACTGAACAATAGGGTGTGAACATCAATGATTCTCACAGGCCACAGAGAGGTACAATGCGAGAAGGTTTGTAATCAAGCAAATTTTGGAAAAAGGATAGAACTTTTGAGTGAACTTTTGGATCTAGGGAGTCTGTAAGGATCTCCTAAAGACTCAAATATTGGTTGGGAATGAAAAAGGGTAGGTCAAGAGCAAATGGCCAAGAAAAAACCACCAAAATGGGTTGTATTCCCCAGTGGATTCACCAATTTTGTTATTGGATAAATTGGTAGGTGCGGACACTAACTGATCTCCCTAGATCCACCTAGATCTAGAACAAAACACACCAGAACATGACCCTTTCCTTAAGTTTTAAATATTGAATTTACTAACTAAAGAGGGATAGGTGACATACCGTTTAAACGTCACTTCCTCTCACTACGCCATCCTAGCTCCGTTCCAACACTCATACAATGATGATCCTGCAAAAGAACTCAACCAACCAAAGTGATAGTAATAGCATAAACTCAATATAAACCTATGTATGTGATCAAGGAATCGTACAATAAAACACAACAAGCTTTATAGGAAATAATCATATTACTGTATCATATTAAATGTGAAAGAGAGATTACAACCATGTCCTTGATGTCATAAGGTCCCTTCCAACTGTCCTTCATTCCCCACACACTTACACTCCAAGAATTCTAAGAGCATAGATCTGATAATATTCACAATCTATCTTGACAAAGTGGTTCATCTAGCCAAGGTAAAGCTCAAAAGATAATCTCATCCAAGCCACAAAAATCTAACCTTCTCCATGAGAGCTCCTCTCCTTTTATAAGTTGAAGAGGATAAGGTGAGGAGGTTAGGATGATCCCACCAAATCATGAAAGCGAGTAAGATCCAAACCATTTATATGCCACCTCACCATGGAAGTTTCTCCTTCTAGAAGCATCGAGAAGATGCTCATTTTTCCCACGTATTAGCGTTCTCACACCCTGCTTATAGAGCAACCTGCGAACCTCTCGCAACCCAACTATGGTGCAACCTGCGAGAATCAGGCATTCTCGCACCCTAGCCATAGTGAAACATGAAAAAATAATATTTAATAGGGTTTTTACAAAGGGAAATGCAACTTCTTTTCTCAAGAAAAGTTCGTCTCCCTTCTTTCTCCAGGAACTTAGGCCACTGACCCCTATGAAGACTACAGACAGGTTTACATAATTAACGGTCATAGGGATGACGAAAATAATGTGTAACAGGAGTGCAAAAGTAATCTTTTCCCTATCAGAAAAATTGCGGACCAAAATATAGCCTTCGAGCATTTTCAACCATTTATCTACAACATCCACACCTATTAGTCCTTCAAATAATGGAATATAAAAATTTACTTGTACCTTGAAGGGGGTTGCATGACCTCTTGATGAAGATGCTTCTCCCATGGGAATTCGTCGAAGGATCTACGCAAAGGTGTCCATCATTTCGTTCCTTTTTCACGCAAGGGCTTCCTCGAGCAACATTTTAAAAGGGTCTCCTCCTCCATCATCTTTCTTTTCATCCCCCATGGGTTTTTATCGAGCTCGACATGATTGATCTTTCAATGAATCGATTGGTTTGAGTCCCAACTTCTTGTACTCAGGTCTTGTTGGGGACATGCATGCAGAAAAATAAATGAAGAGAAGACCGCTATGATACCACTAATCCGGATTTAGGATCAGAACGAACTGATTAACAGACTTAATACAATAAACATAGAGATATGAAGAACAACATAGATATCCAATGGAAAATATCTTCTATTGAATAAATGAAATAGGTTGAAACTGTAAAACTACAGAACTGAAACACTTGCTCGAATGGTGGTAGCTATCTCTGAGAAGATATGTGGCTGTTACGTGAATCCGTCTGAGCAGAATGAATACAATGAGGCTCCAGAGGCCTTTTTAACATTACTCATGAATTACAAAACCATAGACATCCAAAAACCTAACCCTAGGAGATGAAACACCAAAATTTATGTGGGCCCCTATGGGTAAGTTGATACCTCAACTTCCCAGGGTCGTAACTTTTGCATATGACCTCTGTTTTAGGCGCGTGATATCCTATTGGAAAGGTATTTTCGAGAACTACACATTACGTCGCCAAAATTTGAATATGTCTATAGTTTGACGATGGTGAGCCAAAAAAACACTGTTTAGGGCCCCAAAACGACCTTCAAAGTACAAAAAGATGTGATGACATGAAAACATACAAAATAAGCCAGTTGGATTAGATGGGAGGTCACCCGTATCCACCTGGAAGATGTGTAGGGATTCAGACAACCCCGGAAGTGTAAAACCCACAATTACAAGGAAGCAAAGAAGAATGCGTTGAACTACAAACTGTCAAGAGGAGCCAATTGGAATAGGTGGGTGGCCACCAATATCCACCTGGATCAAATGTGGAATATATCAAGGTGATCTTGTTTTATAAAATTTCAAAAAAGAATGCTAGTCATAAAAGTTTCAAATGTAGATATGATTTTTTTTTTCATTTGGCTTCATGTTAGTTTAGGTTCAATAGAATTGGGACTTGTAGCAAATACTTAAAACATTTCTACACAAAACAAGAGATGAAGGGCAACCTTAACGAGGATAAAATTATCATTAATTTCAGAAAAGTTCTTCAATCCTTTTACAAATAAATGTAGTTGTGAATATGTTAGTAATAGTGTTCTTTTGCTTGAGAATGTGTTAAAAATGTGAAGTACTTAAAAATTTAATTAAAGTTAAAGTCCTTGTTTTTTCTTGTTTCCAAAATAATTTAGTTTAAATATTTTTGATTAGCTTATTGCGAACAACATTTTGTTCTTCATATCAAGTTTTTGTGAAATAACATTCATTTTTCATTCAATTGCTTGCAATTTTTTACTAACAATATTTCCAATATAGTCCTGTCTTCGGAAAATGCCATCATCTTTCATAATAACACTTTGAGTAACACCCTCATTCCTTGATTTCATCATGGTTTGTGAAAACAAAATTTGTGTTTTGTTATATATATATATTACATGTGGTTCACAACACTGGATCCGAAATCCACGAGAGAACATGAGGAGGTTGAGTATTTTCAAAATATTGGGGGCTCAACAACAAGAGAATCTTATAGACCCATTATGAGAACACCAAGCCACTCCAAGGATTTAAACATGGGTGGGGAGGGTAACTATCAATCCTCCCAACCACCCAAGCTACATCCAATGGACACACACACACACATATTGAGAAAAAGGTTGCAACATTTTTATTCTAGGGAGAAATTTTAATGTTACATTAAGTAGCATTGACTATGCATAAAAACTTAAAACTATCAATGTATATCAACTTTAGTTGAACCATTAATACTTGGAGGTGAGATAAAAACTCTCAATGACATTTAAAAACATAAAACAACTTGAAATCCATGAGTACAATACCACATGATAAAGATAAGAACTTCAACCCCAAATATCAGGGCAAATAAACTTATAACATTTATAGCTCAGATTTGTGTAACAACTTGATTTCGCAACTTGCCAAGAAACTTAATCATTTTCCTAGATTGAAGAGAGGTATGTACCTATCATTTGACTCCCCGAGTTCTAAAATACCAACCTACCCCTCAATCGCTTTCTTTGACAACTCACCTACTTTTGTGTTTAGTTTCCTATAGACATGCATGAAAGAAACGAATTGAAACCTACGAATAATGCTCTTACCCGTTCCACCAAAGATTGAAGCCCAATCTTATGAACCCTTGATTTTCCATGGATCCAATGAATTAAAAGTTTTGAATCTCCAAATACTTGTAGCTCAACAACCTCTCATTCTATTGTTATCCTTAATAATGATGACAAAGTCCACAATTTAGCACAATTATTTGTGCCTTTTCCCAAATTCAATGTGGAAGAGAAATAACATGTATCTTAGAGGTGTAATACATCCCATGTGCCACAAAGTCTCGGGTTCCCTTGCAAGGCTCCATCAAAGGATGCCCAAGGTTTTGACTTGTTGATCTCTAGAGTTCCAAATTGCCTATGAAGTTTAGGCTTGAGGGAAACTTTAACACCTTCATATATATGTTTTGTCTAACAAAAACCCTATAATGGGGTAATTATTTTATATTACATTTCTCTAAACCCAAATAACCCTATTTATAATAGCGAGGAAGGATTTCAGTGAGGTGACGTTCAGATATACAATCCAATTATTCAAAGCCTCTACTAGTGAAACGCCTCTCCAAATGCCTTTCCCACCTATCAATGTCCACACTGCATCCCAAAGTTTAGGTTTATAGTGAAAATGAATTAGAAGATGATTTATATCCTCCCCATTGTTCCTATAGAGTACATAAAAGATTGGCACTTTCCACGTTCTCTTCTGTAACATATCATAAATCAACACTTTGTTAGAGAGGGCCAACAAGAGAAATAACCTCACCTTCAATGGTGATTTTATTTTCTAAATCTTCCTCCACCACCAACATTTCTCATCATGTTCTCCTTCAAGAAATATAGATGTATAACAAAGACTTGTTGTGTAAACCTCATTGGTTGGATTTCTATACCAAACAAGTGAGTCATGGTTTGGTTTGAGCTTGATTGTACTAACAATTTGTCTTTTGATATAAAGTCTCCATTCCTCTACTTCTATTCCTATTAGGTTTGAGCTTTGGGATTTGCAATATTTTTCCATTTGACAAGAGGCATCTCTCATTTCTCTTTTCCTAGTGCACAAAAATATACAACGTTATTTCTTATTGAGGATCCCAACAATAATATAAGCCAAGGCGTGCCACTACATCAATGTGGCTTATAGAATTGATTCGATTGGTGTAACCTTGCCTCCTTGAAAAAACAACAATATCACGATGAAGTGATTGTCCTCTCGATTTTCCAGTAGCGTCATGTTCAATACCTTATACCACAATCCATATTCATTGATTTTAGCTCAAATCCAAAGTATTTAAAGAATTTTTGAAATCCACTAAATTATAGTGTAGTAGATTAGATAGGGATCTCCCTCGAGCATTGGTTTTACCATAAGAAGAGAGGGGATATTTGTGTTCAATGATTTCCATTATTGTAGCTTTCCCATACAAATATAACACTTCTTTAATTCTACTATCATACCTTAAATACCCATCCTAAAACAATAAAACCTCATCCACCATAAGATATAATAATGGTTAAAAGGATCAACCTTGATGAAGGCCCCTTGTGGGAGTGAAGAATGGGGATGCATTTCCATTGATACCATAGAAAAATTAAATAAAGGACATACCTCCCTTAATCCAATTCAATACACCAAACTGAATCCTACATGTATAAGCATCAACTTGAAATAGAACTAACTCACCTTATCATATGCTTTTGACAAATCCAATTTTATGACAAATGTTGGAAGATTTTATTCCTTGATGGTGTGGAAGATTTCCCATGTTATTCCAACAACATCATGTATTTGTCGATCAATGAGGAACCCAAGCTACTCTTGTGAGATGGCCTCTGAAATAATGGGTTTCAATCACATGGAAATAAACTTTGAAATTATTCTGTAAATAGAATCACAAAGTGAGATAAGTTTATAATATTCAAAAGTATCCGAGTCATCCATTTTCGGGATCGTAGCTAGAATCTAGAGTTAGTGCTCTTAAAAATTCAGAGATTTTCTTGATTCCTCAATAATAACTATTAGATATTCCTCTGATAAGTCATAAAACTCTAAATATAACTCTATGGGTCAACCCTTGTGTCCAAATTTTTTATCTTTCTAGAAAGAGTGTTGAATGAACTTGAGTTCGTTTGTGCTTACTTTTCTCATCAATGCTTCATTTTGTTCATCATCTATAAACCTTGGAAAATAGGAAGATAGTTTGATGATATATGATATATTTACCCTAGGGGGCTCTATGTATAGGTGTTGAAAGTGTTGAACCCCCTTTCTAGCTATGTCATGTAATTTTGATACTATGATCCATTATAGTTTTGAATACTCCATATATGTTCCCACTTTTCCTCATTTTTGCAAAGTTCTAGAAAAACTTTATGTTTTCATCTCCTTGGGATAACCAAACAGATTTTCTCTTTTGCTTCCACCCGGTCTCTTCCTAAGCCAAATGTTTCTCTTATATTCCTCTAATATTTCCAATGTTTGTAATTATTCATTCAAGAAAATACCATTTTAATTGTTGAGTATATTAAGCAACTTGTTCTTCCAATTCTTTTAAATCCTTGTACTTTTGGTTTGACAAATAAATATGGGGTTTTCCACCCTTTTCAAATCGTTATGAAATTTTAACACTGTAGAATCCTCACCATTTAAATCATAGTTACTCCATTCCTTCTTCACTAAATCAATAAACTCTTAATTAGTAAACTGAGAATTAAATTTGAAAGAGGCCAAAGGTTTGTCCTCCACTTTCTCCAACTAAATGAAAACATGGACATGATCTGATACCCCCCCTACCCCTACCCATGATCTCATTCTACTCACCTTTTCAATCAATGCAGTAGAAAATAAGAATCTATCCAAACACTTTGATATACCTTCTAACCTAGTTCTCTTGTTCCTCCAGGTGGGTACTAGTTCCAAAGGTTCCAAGTCACATAAATTTGCATCCTCAATTTTGTGCATTCAAAAATATTCTAGGGTATCCATTCTTACAACTTCTCCCTGCACATCACCTTGTCTTAAAATTTATATCTTGTCCCACTATCATCTCATTGCTCTTTAGATAGTCTAATATAAAGAAATTGTCATCCTAAAAATCATTCCCTTGGTTACAAAGACTAAAAGTTCTAAATTGAAAAAGACATTAACAAATTATTGAGGGGACAAATCCATCCACGTGACATATGGAATCACACTTGAACTCTTCAAAATTAGGAATTTATTCCATCTAATGAATATACCCCCTGATTTTTTTGCCACATATTGTGTAATGACCTCCCACCCATGTAGTACTAAGCTCAAAATATTCCTATAGTGTCCCCCCTCAACATAGTCTCTGCGACGGAAAAAGGAACATTGGGCTCATAAATATTTACTAACCTACTCAGGGCACTTCTTTTCTAGGTTTCACTCAAACCCTTGATATTTTAGTAAACAATCATCATCTTTGAACCCTGCTCACGTTAAGGGCCCCACAATTGTTTGCTACCCCCTAGATTGAATCTCTATTAACTTTTTGTTGTGCTAGATTCAAAAAATATTTTTTCCCTGGTGCTAGATGGTTCAAATATTGAGAGGTATCCAGACCTAACCCCATTCTATTTCAGATTCTATACCTCCTCATTCCAACTTCTTTGCAGACCACAATTGATATCTTTCGCTAATTTTGGGAACATCAACCTCATTGCAGGAGTGGGAAGAGATTCAACTATCTAAAGTTGATTCTAAATCTCCTCTCTTTATAGAATACGTGGGTACAACCTCTCATTATTTATTCAAGTTCCCACCCACCATATCACCAGGCTCCTCATTTTTATCCCCATAAAGACCCCCTCTCTCTTCCCCCTGATTGAGATTATAGAGCCATACCCTCTCTCTAAATTATACTTTGAGCCTTCCTCTATACCAAAACATTTAGAGATACCAACTCCTTTGATATATGATAAGGGGGGGACCTTCTTCTTGTGGGCTCTCTGTTTTACCCTTTGCCCTTCATATTCTTGACTTGTATATGATCCACAAAATAATGCTTCTTTACTTCCTTTTTCTAAAAATCAATCTCCACCCTATGACTGAACATCATTTCAATATATTGATATGGATCAAAATTTGATCCCCCATTGTAGAAGGTACATTTATCCCCTACGTTTTCTATTTCATTTAATATACAAATCACAATGTCTAAAGAATGGATTTCTCCATCAACCCTAACATACTTATCTCTATTTTTTTCAAGTGTGCTTTACAGTCCCTCCTCAAGAGGCCTCTTTTCCTTTGTGGGGAGTGAGGGAAACTTTGTATCTTCCTCTAACTCTTCTATAATGTCTTGATTTGGAAATGATATTTTAGGGCAACCCATGTTTAGTTATCCATACTTGGGACATATCAAACTCCAAAAAGGAATGACTATATAATTTATATTCTATTTGCAAGTCCACTTTCCCACTTCTATATCCATTCCATCGAGAAAAACATCCCCTATATCCATCTCAACACAAATGTGTGCCATAAAAGTTACTATCTTACTCCTCATTTGTTCATTAATATCCAAGAATCCCCCCAACCGATTTCCAATAACATGAAGAATTGTTTTTTTTCCAAATTTCCAAGGGCAATGAAGGGATTTTTACCCATAAAGGATGGATATTCACCTTATCCTTCAATAGATAAAAGCATGGATTCCATGGTTTTAGACATAGTATTTCATTGTCCCAATGCTGCTTCTCTCCATTGATAATCTCCTTATCCATTCTATTTTTAAATATAAAGGGAAATCAACATTTTTATAGAATATGAAAAATAGGGAAATAACCTATTTGTTGCCTCCATGCCCTTCTAATCCATTGAGCCAAAGTTTTATCCAAACTACCCTTGCCAAATAAATTTTCCACTAGAGTAGTGTCATGCTATAAAACAACTTGGTTTAGAATGATGTGTCACCCAACAATAGCTTGATTTTTCATTCCCTAAGCTTGAAACATGAAGGATTCGTTTTGTGCCACCATGCTACCACTTGATTCCCCCCCTCCAACTCCTTGTTATTCCTTGGTTCCTCATCACTTTAGAGACTACAAATTATATTAGATATCTCTTATAGCTTGACACATGAAGGCTTCCTTTTGTGCCACCATTATACCACTTGATTCTCCCCCTCCAACTCCTTGTTCTTCCTTGGTTCCTCATCACTTTCGAGATTACAATTTATACTAGATAGCTCTTCCAATGATAAGGATAATCACTCTACCTCTCATATATTTGAAGCATTTCTTTCGATCCTTGGCGTTGTGGAGGGTGCCAAAAATATTGTACAAACCTTACTTGCGATTGGTGTAGTTCGTGTGACCATCATAGGTGGGGTTTAAGGTGAGGCCATGGATGAAATAGTAGGCCATGATTTCATGACCAAAACAATAGGTACAGATCCAGATGACAAGCTAATGGATTTTTTCTACCCTGTTTATTTGATAATTTTATGATGAATATCTATCTCGTCATCTACTCCCACCACATCTCACTACAATGGTGATCTTGATGTGACCTTAAAACTCTCTTCTCCTTGGATCATCATGTACTTACCACCATGGATACATTCCCCTTCATAAGATGTAGTTCTCTTGTGATTAAAAGTACATTTTATGCATTGAATCTCCCCTAATACCTTCAAATTACTAACATGATTCCTAGACTCATGCCCACACTAGAAGTATTATTATTATTATTATTATTGGAAGTAGGGCTAGATATTTACCTTTGATCCATGTTCTTTCTCATTCTGTAGCCATATCTTCGAGCTCTTTCTCTACAATCTCTCATCATCCTCCATCACTCATATATGCAATTTTTGGTATATATATATGGGGTTATCCGACTCAAAAAAACATTGTTTGTAAATGTTTAGTTTAAAATATTCTCAACATTAATTCCAATATAGTCCTGTCTTAGAAGATTGTAATAATCTTTGGTTATATTCACTTCTAGTAGCATTGCCCTTTTCTTTTATCATCTTGTGTGAAAATAAAAAACATGTTTTCATAAATGGTATTTCAACTTAAAAAATGATTCCTCTCTCTTGCTTAACATTGCCATGCAAGGTGAAAGGTTAAAATTTTTCCATGTAGGCCTTTTAACTTCTGATTTGAAGTTGACTCCTCAACACTGACTTCTTTTACCTGAATCTTCTCTCTCTAATGGAACATTTATTTAATGGCAAACTTCTTAACTTAATTATTGAGTAAAAATTTTCACAAAGTATATTTTTTGTAAATATATTTCAAGAATTCATTCATCAATGTTCACGAATTCCCCCAACAGACTTCCAATATCCTAAAAAAATCTTTCTTTCCAATGATTCAAGGGAAATGAAGGAAGTTTTACCCATAAATGATGGATATTCACCTTATCCTTAAATGGGTCAAAGCATGGGGATAAGGTTTTCAAAGATATTATTGCCTTATCCCAATACTAATCTCTACCGATAATCTCCTTATCGCTTCCATTTTAAATCATAAAGGCCATCTAATGTTTTTATAGAATATGAAAATAGGGGCATAACCTAGTTGTTTCCTCCACACCCTTATAATCCACTAAGCTAAAGTTTTATCTAAAATAACCCGACCCAAGAATTTCTCTACTAGAGAAATGTCTTGATATAAGATCACTTGGTCTAGGATGATGTCTTCACTCACCATTAGCTTCATTTTTCCTGCCCTAATCTTGTTGGACTAATTGCTGCACCTCTCATGAACTAGGGGTGTTGGACTAACCGCTGCACCTCTCGTGGACTAACCGCCATGCTGGGAACATGGGACTAACCGCCCACTCAATGTGATGTTGCTGATTTAAAAGTTTACTAACACCTAAGGGTTTTGGTGTAATGGAAAATCTTAACATGGTATCAGAGCCTTGGCCTAGGTTCAATTTTCTCGAGTTATATCGGAGGGGGGGTGTTGGACTAACTGCCACACCTCTCATGAACTAGGGGTGTTGGTCTAACTTCCGCACCTCTCATGGACTAACCTCCATGTTGGGAACATGGGACTAACCGCCCACTCAAGGTGATGTTGCTGATTTGGAAGTTTACTAACACCTGCGGGTTTTGGTGTAATGGCAAATCTTAACAAATATTACCACACAAAGGATTCCTTTTACTCCATTGTTCTATCACTTGATCCTTCTCCTACAAATCCTTATTCTTCCTTGATTCCTCAAGCCTTACCCAAGAATTTCTCTACTAGAGAAATGTCTTGATATAAGATCACTTGGTCTAGGATGATGTCTTCACTCACCATTAGCTTCATTTTTCCTGCCCTAATCTTACCACACAAAGGATTCCTTTTACTCCATTGTTCTATCACTTGATCCTTCTCCTACAAATCCTTATTCTTCCTTGATTCCTCAAGCCTTATGAGAATGAAATTTTCACTAGATAACTCTTCTTATGATAAGGATAATTGCCCTGCCTCCCACATCTTTGAAGTATTCCTTTTGATCCTTAGCATTGTGGAGGGTACCACAAATCCAATGCAAACCTTATCTACCATTGATGTAGTTTGTGTAACCGTCGGAGGTGGGTGTTTAGGTGAGGCCCTAGATGTGAGAGTGGGCCAAAATTTCATGACCAAAACAACATGTACAGATCTAAACAACAAACTAATGTGTTTCTTCCTCCTTTGGTTGTCTGTAAATTTTATAATGGATCTCTATCCCATCATCTAGTTGCACAACCATATCTTGTCACAATGGTGATCTCAATGTGACCTTCAAACTCTCTTCTCCTTGAATCATCACGTCCTCACAACTGTGGCTACATTCCCTTTCAAAAACCTAGGGATTTTGTGATTAAAAGTAAGGTTTATACATCGACTCTTCCATAATACCTTAAATTACTAACATGATCCCTAAACTCAAACCTATACTAATTTTTTTTTAAAGGAAGTAGGGTTAGATATTTACCTTTAATCTATGTCCTTAATTTTCTAGCACTATCTTTGATTTGTACCTTTTGCAACCTTTCCTCCTCCTACATTGCTCATATATATAATTTTTTATTCTCATTATGCTCACACATACATATATATGGCTATCCAACTAAAAAACATTGTTTACAATATAATCATGTCTTAGAAGAATAAAATCATCTTTGATTATATTCACTTTCAATAACATCATCGTTATTATGTTTAATCAAGAAAATAAAAAACTATGTTGGATACTTAGTTATCCAACTAAAAAATTTCTTCTCTCCCTCCTAACATTGTTATGCAAGGTTAAAATTTTTTCGAGAGGCTTTACATTGCCATGCAAGGTTAAAACTTTTCAAAGAGGCTTTTTATCCTAACATTGTTATGCAAGGTTAAATTTTTTTCGAGAGGCTTTACATTGCCATGCAAGGTTAAAACTTTTCAAAGAGGCTTTTTAACTTTTGATTTGAAATGGTCTCTTTAGCATTGTTCCTTTTACACAAATATCCTCTAACCAATGGCACACTTATTCAATGACATACTTCTTGAGTAAACAATGCTCATAGAGTTTTTATTTCTTTTAAAGGGCTCTAAGGGTTCCTTTCTCATGAATTTTAGGATTCAAGGTGCTTTTAGGGAAACGTGTGGCATAACCTTTATCTATTAATACTATATATATATGCAAGAATGTATACTTTTGATGCTAACTTGGTTCACTTGTATTATTATTATTTTTTTATTATTATCAATTTTTATATGATTATTCATATTATTTATTTTTTAATTTGTAGTAAAAAGACTATATGTTTTAATTGTGAGAATAACCAAGGACAATAGTGGTGACTTATTAGTTTGATTTACCCTAGTTACTTTTTGGAGGGGATGCTTATTTAACTATATATAATGTGATTTTGATACTAATTTGTTGAAATTTAAGGTGTATATCTAATTTCATATTTATTAGGTGTTTATATTTTTTTATGACTTAGGAGAGTTATAACAATCAAGTGAAAAAGTCTAATTTATTTATAAAATTATTTATGTACAACTTCACAACGTAAAACATCATATATTAAAACATGTACATTGATTGATCCAAAATGACAATTAAGTACAACTTCACATCCTGAATGTATAATTAATGGTCTATAATTATAATTCTAATACATGACTATACCAATAAGTTATACCAATAAGTTATTCAAATAATTAATGTTACTCAAAACAATACATTCCACATAAATAGTAAACTATGCAAAAACATACTTCATAACCCACATAGGGGTGAAATACACTAAGGGCATATAGTTCATGAAATCGAGTTCAAAAATTAAAATCCCTAGCCCCAAACTAGTTAGAGGTTAGGGTTGTAGGGGTGGATTTGAAACCCTAGGAGTCCATCCCTCATGCTAGAGTTTATTGCAGATGGTTGTGTACATAGATTTCCCTCGGTATAAAACCTTAGGAATTTCTACATAGTGAGTTGAGGTCAAGACAAGGCCCAAGAACTCAACCTCCAACCAAACACTAAGAGAGAGGGTCCACTGCCAAGAACAATGTGCTACTAAAAATAATAGGAACCACCAAGTCATTGAGCACTGCAAAATTGCACCACTAGTTACCGCTAAAAACAACAAGAACCACTAGGTCATCGAGCACTATAGTGTCGATTTGTTAGTTCTGAGTTTTCAAGCACCACAAAACCAAGTCATTAATCACCAAAAAAACAATTTTCCAACACTAAATCATGTAGAGCCTAGGAGGAAAGGAAAAACCATAATACATCGTCACCGTTGAAGAAACCTCCCACCAACTACACTCGAGACAACACCAAAAAAAGATACAATAGTGTCCTTGGTCGGACCATGAACCACATTATACGTAGGGACAACAATAACTTTCCACTTACACCAACAAAGTAGATATCATTGTCATAACAACAAAGCAGGGGCCACTGGAGGGTTTGGTGTTTGAAATACAGAGTGACACCCTAGATGCCCCTACCATTTTCATTTTCATTTGAAAACTTAAAATTTCCTTTCTCTTCTTGACTTCAGTGTCATCCCCTATAATATTAGTAACTTAAAACATGTGGCAAAACACCTTTATGAGAAGCACACAACTAAATCTCATTAGTTCATCTTCACATCGGTAAAGTTCATTATCTCATCTTTGTGTACCCTTCAAAGTGGATAGATTCTTCTGATGTAAGTATCAATTCTCATTAGTTCATCTTCACATTGGTAAATTTCATTGTTTCATCTTTGTGTACCCTTCAAAATGGATAACTTCTTCTAGTGTAATTATCAATTCTCATTAGTTCATCTTCACATTGGTAAAGTTCATTGTCTGATCTTTGTGTACCCTTCAAAGTGGATAGCTTCTTCTAGTATAAGTATCAATTGAATGAAATATGACACACAATTGTTTTCATGCTTCTCCCCAAGTTTTGTAGTGGTTTAGAAGATTTACATTTTTTCTATATTTATTAGAAATATTTTTTAACAATGTGTATTTGTAGGTTTTCGACAATTTGTTTATTAATTCCATCATCTTGTATCACTTTTTTAATTTTTTAATTCACTATAATTTGTTTTTTCTTAAATTTTATTACGATATTTTTTTAACCATATTTTTATAAATATAAAATTGAGGTTGTATTAGAGTTGGAGGTTAATAGGTGACATCCATACTTTTCAATCACAAACATTAAGACAAGATCCAATGTTGTTAGAATGAAATTCTTGTGACACACACACACATAGATTGGCCTTCTTGGCATGCAATAGCTCCTAGCCAGAGGAATGTGATGTATATTTTGATTTCAATTGAAGTATCAAAGATACAGACGTTATATATATATATATATATATTTTTTTATTTTTTTTCTTTTTTTTCTTTTTCTTTTTGAGAGAACAACTTTTGAGGAAACCCACCGGGTACTTCCCCTCATTTTGAGGATGGTACCTAGGGTAAACCATATTTTGTAGAAAGCCGACGCATTTTCGATAGTGTGCTTATTTATGAGCCAAACATGTCACTTGCGAGAATTGAACTTGGGTGAGGGGAAAACACCCCACAACATAAACCACTCGGTCTAAACCCAATTCACACACACACACACACACACACACACA
>JZKD02S1856327.1:104352-139828 GCA_000966675.3 Picea glauca | reverse complement strand
TTGAGAGAGTAATCACTAGAGTTTGGAAAATGAAATAATCTAATTTTAAGATCATGACCAAGCTAGACACCAGATTGGTGTATGAGACCCCCTTTTTTGTGGGACAAGGGACCCCCTTCGCACAACGATCTAACTACTAAAGTCTACGAATGTGTACATACTCTACCCCCTATGGATTTGAACCTGTGACTTCCTAGGAGGAAACACACGTTCTTAACAATTAGGCCCACTCTTATATATATATATATATATATATTGCATGATATTAAAAGATTGTGTTTAGAGTTTATTATTTTTTGCATTTTTTTACTTTGAAATTACTCTACTGCCTTATAGTGCTTAACTTGATCTTTTGAAATTCACATTCACTAGAAAGACATCTAGTCCCACCTTTGAGCTTGTCAGATAGACATAAAACAACCCCGAGCTTTGGAAATGAAGTCACAATTCCTTCCTTCCATTAATTTTTTTATATATTATTTATGATGGTAAACACTCAAAAACCATTAGATTTATGATATGGTTCTCTAGTCTCTTTCTGTAACAATCTGGAATTGACTACTTTTTTCCTTTTTGCACTTTTCCCAGACTTAGAATTTTTAGCCAAACTAACTATCTCCCAAACTAAGAATTTCTAAGAAAACTTCATTAAGTAAAAATTACATGTCTTGATAAGTAGATAAAATCTCAAGAAAACAATTTTTTTTCAGTTTTTCCATATGGGGTCCCTTTTCCTCCTCTAAAAATCCCAAATTCCCTAAAAAGTAGCCCAAATTAGTGATTTTCGCTATGTTTTGGCATCTCCACTCCAACATATTTTGAATTGAGCCAATTCCTTCACTACATATTTTTATGTCTTGTTTTTTTGCACACTATAAAATATCTTAAGTAATTGTGCCCTTGCCATTGAGCACCACCATGCTCTTCAAAACCTCTAATTTGAAATTTCTAGAAATTGGTGCATAAGTGGTCATTGGCCCTCACCGAAACTTCTATAGACACTGATACCATGGAAATATCTAGAAAATTTCATCATCTTTTGAGTTATCATACTCCTTCTATGGCCAAAATATGATTTTAGCTCCAGACACTTAAAAAAACATATTGCACACACAAAACACTCACACTATTATTATTATTACAAATTCAAGCCCAATTACAATATGTTTGTCGGATCCAACTTATTCCAAACTTGGAGATAGAGGTTGAGAGAATATGTCAAAAATTTCCAACAAACCCTAACCAAATCTAAAGTAAGCATCAATTCTAACACCCTCCCTTAATGCTTACATCACAAATAACAATAATAATATCACATAAAAGTATTTTTGGACTTTGATCTCTGTTTGGTTTAGCCTTCATCAACATTTCTATCCACCAACCAAATCTAAAGTAAACATTAATTCTACCACCCTCCCTTAATTCTTACATCACAAATAACAATACTGAAATCACACAAAAGTATTTTTGGACTTTGATCTCTGTCTGGTCTGGTATTCATCAACATTTTTGTCCACTTCTGAACTC
This sequence comes from Picea glauca, assembly GCA_000966675.3. Classification (NCBI taxonomy): domain Eukaryota; kingdom Viridiplantae; phylum Streptophyta; class Pinopsida; order Pinales; family Pinaceae; genus Picea; species Picea glauca. The sequence goes on along the minus strand of JZKD02S1856327.1, from coordinate 138,301 downwards.
TCATAGACTACGCTCCTCCTCAACCATTCATTATAAGTTGTCACTTCACCCATTGAATATACAATTGCTTATGGACATCAATAACGTATTTGTAATGACCGACGATTCTTGACATACTTCGAAAAAAAATTAGATACTAAATCATCCTATTGACATACTTCCATATGTCAAAATACATAGCTCTTTGTATTCACTAGTTATATAAGAAAACAATCTAGACACTGAATGTATCCAACAATCAATCATACAACCTGACCTTTTTCACATACACAAGCTCACAAAAATACAAATATAACCAATAATCATTGTTCTTGGAGCACCGAAGTATAACAAGAACCACCAACTTATGACAGACTATAGACATAATCAAACCAGGCACCGAAATACGTGAAGAACCACCAAATTAAATTATGTTACTTTGTTCTATGAGAGGTTCTTCATCATATATTTTTACAAACAAAATAATGCTAATGCACACTTAGATTAATTCACAAAGTTTCTACTCCAATAAAATAAAATGAACATGATTGTCCCCATAAGGATTGTTTTTTCACATGCATATAAGATTCCACGACTTCGCCATAAGAACTGAAAACCTCATGCAGGAATATATCATCGGTGGGCCATGCAAGATCTCCAATGTATAAATGTGTTGAACCTACATAGAATAAATCTAGCTAGAAAATACCACACACATTTGCAGAGAGAAATTGAGAAAGAAGAAGCAAGAGAAAAAGAATGGAAGAATTCTCATTAACCGTAATGAATAATGAATAATTTACACATGATATACTTTGTATAAATAAACCAATGCGCACTGGAGGATAACTAATGCACCATAGTGGTGGTATAGAGTGATATAGACACACACCAATAGTTACAGGAGTGAACTACCACCTAGTCTAGTCTCTCAGGCAGTTACGGGAGTGAACTGCCACCTAGTTGAGTTAACTAGTCAACCAGTCTTCAATTAACTGACTAAAACCGAGTGTAGTGAGGAGTAGATCAAGGAATCAAGGGTAATGTGCCAGTATAGTGATGAAATCAAGGCTAATGTGCATTATCATGGTGATGATCCCAATGTTGCATGGTGACAAAATCAATGCAACATCTAGACTCAACTCAACTAGTCAAACTGAAGTGTCAACTGAAGAGAATATTCTCCCCTAAAATATAGGAGACTGGATAATGACTAATAATTAATAAAAAACAAGGAAAAACCTTAGGAAATATAAATCCTAGGTGTGTGTGAAGTAACTCCAACACCCCCCCTGAATATCACTATGGTGAAAATGAAGAATGGGTCCTAACAACAAGGCCATGTTAGGTACCCAAATACAAAAGATACACTGAAATAAAGTGAGGAAAGAGGGAAAACCTCATGGGAACCCCCCCCCCCCTCAAGTTACAATGTATGTAAAAAGAATAACTACAGTTTCTAGGCAACTGTGTCCTTCACTCCAAGATGACTTCGTAGAGAGTGGAACTTCTGCTCAGTGAAGGTCTTGGTGAAGATGTCTATTGTCTGTTCTGCCGAAGGAAAAAAACTATAGGTCGATGATCCCCTTGTGTACTAAGTCCCGGATGTAGTGCAAGTGGATCTCTATGTGCTTCGTCCACTGCCTCTGAACTGGATCTATATATAACTTCAGAGTGCTCTGATTGTCACACCAGATGACGATCGACCGATGAAACTGAATGCCCAACTCAGTGAGAAAATGTTGTAGCCACATAGCCTGAATGGTTATGTTAAATACCCCTTTGTACTCTGCCTCAGCTGAAGAAAGAGAAATAACAACCTACTTCTTGCTCAACCAACAAATAGGCTCGAAACCAAGATTGAGTGGCTAACCAGATGTGGACTTGCGATTAGTCCTATCACCAACCCAATTAGAATCAATAAACCTGATGAGATCTAATGTAGAGTCTGTTGCATAATGAATCCCAAAAGTGATCGTGCCCTATACATATTGAAGGATACACTTTGCAACCTTCCAATGTAGCTCATGCGACTCTTGCATGAACCTGGAAACTATGCCAACTGCATAGGAGAGGTCTGGTCTGGAGTGTGTGAGATACAACAAGCTCCCCACTAGCTGTTTGTACAATGTGCTATCAACCAGTGGAGTGTCCCTGCCATCCTCAAGTTTGACTCCTGATAGGAAAGGAGTCAGAGAAGACTTGCAGTTTGTCATGTGAAATCTCTCAAGGATATCTCGTGCATACTTGGCCTGAGATATTTTGATGCCTGATGTACCCTGAATGATATCGAGTCCAAGGAAGAAGAGTATAGGACCCATTTCCATCATCAAAAACCTGTCATGTAGAATCCTCTTGACTTCAACAATTGTTGAAGTCAAGCAACTGGTGATCAACAAATAATCAACATTCATAACTAAGAGTAGAAGTGAATCAACCGTCCTGAGAATGTATACATTCGGGTCTGATTTACAACGTAAAAAGTTCTATGACAACATGTAGGAGTCCATCTTGGCATACCATGCCCTCGAAGCCTACTTGAGGTCATAAGGAGATTTCTTCAGTCGACAGACTAAAGATGAATCCAACATAAATCCCTGAGGCTGCTCCATATAGATCTTCTTAGATATATCACCATGAAGAAATGAATTCTTCACATCCATCTGATCGACTTCCCATCCCTTGGTCACCTCAATGGCAAGTTCTAAACATATGAAATCCATCTTCGCTAATGGAGCGAAGGTCTCATCATAGTCAATGCCATGCACTTGCTGAAATCCTTTGGCAACAATCCTTGATTTGTATCTACTAATTTGTCCATTCATTGTGCTCTTGGTCCTGTATAACCATCTGCATCTAACAAGTTTCCTTGTAGAAGGAAGGGGAACCATATCCCAAGTTTGGTTCTCGAGGAGGGAGTTGTAATCCTCCTGCATGGAGAATTCCCAAAAGGGATTTCTAGCAGCCTTTCCATAAGACTGTGGATCTGAAGACTGAACCAAGAAAATATTCCTAGAGGGAAATGGTTTAGTGGAAGTGAGTGAAATAGGAGGCTCCTCGAAATCAGATCGAGTCCTCCTAGTATCGACCGAATCACCAACAATATCCCTTGCATTCTGAAGAGTAGTATGTGCCCACTTGGGCCTCTGCTCTGGCTCTACATCTGCATTTGGATGATTTGACTCTGCATCTTACGGTACTGACTCTGTATCTGGATCATCTGAGTCCTCTGAATCAAAAATCTCATTTGAAGAAGAGTCGACATGTGCATGCTCATCATCTCAGACAGGTGGAATAATGAAGGTGTTTTCATGCGGCTGCTGAGGTACATGTGAGACACTTTCCTCGAATTGGAAACTTCTCTCAATGATGATCCGGTCTAAGGAAAGATCAATAAGTCTATATCCCTTCACATCGTTGGGGTATCCAACAAAAATACACTAAATGCTCTGTGGATCAAGTGCCTTTCTCTTTTCAGAGGGAATTCGAGCCCATGCACGTGAACCAAAAATACAAAAGTGGGTCACTTCCAATTTGAGGCCACTCCAAGCCTCCTAGAGGGTCTTATCCTTGACAGATCTATGGGGAGATATGTTTTGGATGTAGGTTTCATAATTAAGTTCTTTGGCCCATAGTCTCTGTGGTAGTGACTTTGCATGCAATATGCAAGATGCCATCTCTTTTAGAGATCTGTTTTTCCGCTCAACAACTCCATTTTGCCACAGAGTATAGGGAACTATGTGCTGCAACTAAATCCCTGCCTCATGACAAATATTCTTGATATCATTATTGACATACTCTACCCCGTTATTAGTTTGAAGGACTTTGATTTTCTTTCCTGACCGTGTCTCAACTAGGGCTTTGAAATCTTTGAGGTGTTGAAAGACCTCAGATTTTTGCCTGAGAAAGTAAATCCATGTGAATTATGAGAAATCGTAAACAAAAATGAGAACAAACCTCGCTTTTCTGATTAATGGATGTGAAAAAGGACCCATTAGGTCACTATGGATCAGATCTAAAGGAGCGAAAGCTCTGTGAGTCTTTCCTTTGTCGAATTTCTCTTGAGGGTGTTTTCCAAGAATACATCCCTCATACAATCCTTTGTAGAAATGGATGTCTAGCAGACCATCAACCAATATTTACTTGCTAATCTGTTGCATATATATGAAATTCAAATGTTCGAACCTTTCATGCCATATTATACTACTTTCATCAGCATGGGTAAGAAGTAAAGCAAAATCTGGTTCAATAAATTTAGAAAATGTATACAATCTATATTGATGATTTACCTTACCGGTAGTAACCCTGGAATTGGTTTTCATGTCATAGATGTCCACTGCATTTGGTGTGAATATGAATTTCTTTCCAGTGCCAGAATTCTTCATCTAATACATCAAGAGAATACTAACGAAAAGTTTGGGAACGTGCAACACATTCTCAAAGCTTCCATTGGTGAGTTCAATCCTTCCTTTGCGGGTGACCTCGAATGGAGAGTTTTCCCCCATCAGAATAGGAGTACCTTTGCATGCATCCAATGAAGAATAAACTGCTTTTGTGGCATCCATTTGATGTGATGCTCCTGAATCTATGATCGAAGCATCGAGAAAGGAGTTGATGGAAATCAAGGCATGGCTAGAATTTCCTTTCTTGGGATTTTGATCTTCTGGCTTCTTCTTCTTGGCACCATCGGGGATGAAATCTCCAAGGTTGTTTTACTGAAGTATTTGAATCATTAGATCTATTTGTTTCTGCATGCATGCAGATTCTGGATGTAATCCTTTATGACAGTACGCACATTTCTCCCCTTTTCTTCCCTTTCCACCTTTGGATCCGAATGCATCGGTGAAGGGTTTTGAGTACCCTTCCTTATTCAGATGTGCATGAACTTTCCTTTTGTCTTTATCTTTAGATTTCTGATATTGATGGTTGCCATCTTGCACAATAAGTGCATGCGCCTTTGGACCTTTGATTTTTCCCATGTTGACGAGCTTGGTTTGCTCTTGTGTTAGGGATTCAATAAAGTCCTCAAGAAAAGAAATATTCCAGGTGGCTCCAGAGGTGAATTTGACCGAATGGAATGTGGATATGAACACAGAGAATTCAAGACCAAGTTTGGAGAGAATGGTGAGAACCATTTGTTTCTCCTCCTTATATTTATCAACCCCGCAAGCTTTGAGTTGCGACAATAAATCTTTGAATTTTGTAAATAAATATTGGATATTTTTGAAGTTTTTGGATCCAATTTGAGAAATTCCACCTCCAACATGTGTCCCCTCATCTCATCCTGTTTTCCAAAGATCCCTTCCAAGGTGGTCCATGCTTGATCGAGAGAAATATGCCTGCAAATCGTTCTGAATGCTTCATCCATTCGATTTAGATACTTGGATTTTTCTATGGCTGATGTCGGTTCTGTGTCTGTATTCAAGGATAACCTATACAATCCTGTGGTTCAGAGATGTATGACTATTTTCTCCTTCCATGCAAAGTAATTGTAAGGTGTAAGAATGAATTCTTTTGGGAAATCCATCTTTTCGCTGTCTTCAATCTTTTGTACCTGCAAAAACATTTGGTGTAGCTTTTTCTTAGAAGTCTGTCGGCTCTGATACCATGTAAATGTGTTGAACCTGTAAAAAATAGATCTAGCTATAAAATAAGACACACATTTGCAAACAGAAATTGAGAAAGAAGAAGCAAGAGAGAAAGAATGGAATAATTCTCATTAAACATAATGAATAATGAATAATTTACACATGATATACTCTGTATAACTCAACCAATGCGCATTGGAGGAGAACCAATGCACCATAGTGGTGGTCTAGAGTGATCTGGACACACACCAACAATTACGAGAGTGAACTACCACCTAGTCTAGTCTCTCAGGCAGTTACGGGAGTGAACTGCCACCTATCTGAGTTAACTAGTCAACTAGTGTTCAGTTAACTAACTGAAACATAGTGTAGTTAGGAGTAGATCAAGGAATCAATGGTAATGCGCCAGTCCGGTGATGAAACCAAGGCTAATGCGCATTAGGATGGTGATTATCCCAATGTTTCCTGGTGACAAAACCAATGCAACATCTAGACTCAACTCAACTAGTCAAACTGAAGTGTCAACTGAAGAGAATATTCTCTAGGTGGAATATTCTCCCCTAAAATATAGGAGACCAGATAATGACTAATAATGAATAATAAACAAGGAAAAATCTTAGGAAAAATAAATCCTAGGTGTGTGAAGTAACTCCAATACAATGAAGCATCAAAACTCAATATCGAACCAAATATAACTAGGGACATACCTCCTCCATACACAAATAATCTCCATACACTAGTAATCGTTGAATATTGGCCAGTTATGAACACACCTCATTGAACTACAATCAAGTCATTCGAATAATTATCCTTAAATCCTCCACGATTTTCCTGCAAATGGGTGTGTGGTAAGCCGATACTATAACAATATCATCATCAAAGTCACCAACTCTATGATAAACTACATTATCTCCAACAACACATGCATAAGCCACAAGATGAATGGAGTCCTTGGGGGAAGGCATTGGGCAAAGATGGTCCAACAAAATGTTTTACTTGACACACAATTTATTGATATCCATTACTCCTTAAATCCAATAGGCGATGGTCAAGATGGAATAAATTAATGAAGAGGAAGGAAATTGGTCTCTACCTTTCAGTTTAATTCACACACAACACAAATATCAAGGGAGAATTACACTGGTCTACCCCTATGCTTTCACACATAAGTATGATCCGGGAGATTATTTCAAAGAAATTATCCTACGTAATGGTTCCAAAGAAACAAAACATGGAGAAACACAAAAATGAAAACTCTCACAAATTCTAACCTATGTACAAATGATTAGAATAATTGCGGAATTGGCATGATCACAACCCTTCTCTTGAGAGAGTCAGAGCTGAACCAAATTTGACACCAACTTAAAAAACATATTGCACACACAAAACACTCACACTATTATTATTATTATTACATATTCGATCCCAAATACAATACACTTATATAAGTGTTTTTAGATCCAACTTATTCCAAACTCCGAGATAGAGGTTGAGATAATATCTCAACAATGTCCAATAAACCCCAATCAACTCTAAAGTAAGAATTAATTATAACACCCTCCCTTAATGCTTACATCACAAATAACAATACTAATATCACATAAAAGTATTTTTGGACTCCAATATCTGTTTGGTCTGGTCCTCATCAACATTTCTATCCACCAACCAACTCTAAAGTAAGCATTAATTCTAACACATGTTTTTTTTTGAAATATAGTATACCTTTTGCTGATATGGCATCTACCAGACATGGATGTTGACGTGGAACACTAGATCTGCATAGAACCCAAATGCAATTTCATGTCACCCCCTTGGCCACCTTGGCCTTTCCCCTGCCCCATCATTCTCTGAATCATTCAATTCTCTCTCTCTCTCTCTCTCTCTCTCTCTCTCTCTCTCTCTCTCTCTCTCTCATTTTTCCATCACCCTTCTCTTTACTCTTTCTTCCCTTTTCCCTTTATTTTCATTTCATTTTATTTATTTTTGTATTTACGAGCCCCATTTGTACCCGAATTTCCAAATGGCACCTAGTTTGACCATAAAAGAGACATGGGTCCCACATCCTTTTCCATGCCTCCACTTTGTGCCCATCCATTAACTGTGGTTATGGGAGGGTCCCATCCATTACCTTTTTCCTCCTAGAAGAAAACCTACTCACTCTCTTGATCAAACAACGGAGAATGAAGGATGATCAACGATCCACAATGATATCGAAGCTCAAGATGGAGGGAGGTTAATGAAACAATTAGCTATGATACCACCAAACCACCTTATGTATACATGTCACACTCACATTGAAATCAAAACATATTGGAACTTTTCACAACCAATTTAAAAAGCTCTGATACCACTTATGATTTCAGAGTCCACCACCTTGTCAGTCATGGCTCCTACGTCACTCCTAGGGCTCGCCATTATGCACTATAGACCCCAAATTTAAAAAAAATTCTATTTTCAAAAGTTTCCATCATGAGTGCCATGAAAATATGTAATTAATCTTTCCATATCCAATTTCAGCCTTGTGCATGTTAATTTGACCTCTGCACCTTAAACACAACATCCCCACGCTAATTTTTTAGTGCATTTTACTCATAAATTGTGGCTTTTTTTCCCAATTTATCTCAATTTATTCTATGGCTGCAATGGTTCGATAATTATTCATCTTTTGGGATGAATTCTTCTTGAATGTTCCCAATTAACCCCAACTAATCATCCCCCTGAAAATTTTGGGCACAAATTCCACCTAAATTTGCTCAGAAATTGGGGATTTTTACCCAATTCCACCATGGTTGCTCTGTAACTTTAATTTTGGCTAGTTCTAGGCCTACAATCACTCCATCAGAGGTTAAAATTGGGGATTTTAACCCTTGATCCCCATCTCTTCATATTTTCCATATTTGTTTTTTCCAAATTTTCGCGAAGGAAATTTTGACAAATAATTTGTAGGCGTACTCAATTTCTACCTCTGTAATTCTGCGTAACACACTTCTCGTGTTTGGAACATATATATCAAGTGTTGTAGATGGATTTGATACCACTCTATAACATACTCAAACACTCTTCTACCCGTTGGTATGTTTGGGTACTCAGAACGTTTCTCGAATTTCCACAATTTCACCATACCATTAAACTATGATACCATATAATTTATTTGCCCTATCATATAATTCAAATTATACATGCAAAATGACATGCAAACTCATACAAAATTTGTGATAATATTCACATTATAGATGCACATTTATTCATTAAAAATTACAACAATTAAGCACATAAATTCACATAATTAACAACATAAACACATATAATCATAACACTTATATTTAATAATAATTTACACCAATTGGATGTTGAGAAGGGATGTTCCTCCTATCCGTAGGCACTATTGCACCAGTTATTTCTGCAACATGCCACCCCCATGTTGGGGCTATGAGTCCATGAGGATGAACAAGAACTCTCTCAACTTAGTTCCCACTAATTGTCTCAGCCTAATAAATCATGCAACCATCCCAATCACCAGTTCTCTTTCCTTGTTTAGTCTACACAACCCAAAGGGTGGATCCTCTTCTCTGCAATGTAGTTCCTTGGGCTACCACACCCCTTCTTGGGATTCATAATAGATTGACCAAGAAAATATCAATGCTAGGATCCATAGATTGACCAAGAAAATATCAATGCTAGGATATATATATATATATATATTCCATCCCCCTTCACAAGCTTGGATTATTCCTCTTCCCATTCATACCTGGCTAGAATGATTGTGGAAAAATGGACATAATGAAAAACATAATCATGGACATAATGATGGACAACTTCCCAAAAAAGGAATAAGTATGCATGTTTCTAACTTGCCACTTGGCAGTCACAGAAGTCCTCCCCAACTACTTTTACATGCTTTTCAAGGTTGATATGCCTTTTACATAAGCTAAGGTAAGGACTTTGGGTTATAATAAAATATTACAATATTTCTAGGTTTGTCCCCTTTGGGCCCCCTTATCCCCTTGTCATTCCTCTCTCATGGATTCATATCCCCCCATCATTTTAGTCCCCCTCGTCTCACAACCAACAATGTATTTTTTTTAATAACTTTAATGTACAACATTTACATTCCTTGTCCCTTAGCCATATTGTTTGACTCATAGCCTAATTTTCATATTTACATTATATTATATTTCATGGATAAAAACTAGGGTGTTACATTCCATATCATTCCAAGTTCACCAAGTTCTCCCTTTTTGTTTGAACTCCAGATTTTATTTATGTTTTGTTTATCTAATTGAATTACTCTATGTTTGCATGTGCATTTGAATAATTATGCATTGGATTTTGTAGGATATTGATTCATGATCGAGTTTAAATGCACAAGATATTCCACCAGTCCAAAATGTTGCAAGCTCTTACCCAAAGCAGGCTACCATAGGTAGATGGTAGATGAAAATGGAGACCCCCTTTACCTCGCCAATTGTAACATGCCATCTTCCAATAACCATCTTATGCCAATGGTACTTCACTATTGTTTTTTTAAATTGGATCTCCTTTATTACACCCTAGTAGAATGTGGTTGTTCAAAATGCAAAGGGTTGAAGGTGAACGCTTAGCATGTGAAAATGTCACAATATATTAATGATTGAATAGCCAAAGTTGATGGTCTAATACCTCCCATTGCAGTCAAGGAACTAATAGGGGATATAGAAAGAATGTGGGAGCACTTTCCTATGCTCCTTTTTTGAAAATATAGAATCCAAATCAACTATGTTTTGTTTGAAATTTTCCAACTTGTCTCCTTCTATTGAGCCAATTGAGAGTTTTAGTGAGCCAAAGTATGATATCAATACTACCCAAAACATCTCTACTAAGAGATCCAAAAAGTTGTATGAGTTGAGAGAAAGAATGTCCAAGTACACACCAAGGTTGGTTCAATTGTTGGAGGGAAATGATGATTTGTCTCTTCTTATCCATCTGTAAAGTAAATACCAAATGTGTTACAACTATGCTTTGTATGGATCTTGTCCATCTTCCTTCCCTCTACCCGATGTTGGGACCAAATTCTCTTTTTGTGGTAATAATCACATGATTTCCAAGTCTCAAATAAATGTTGCAAATCTTTGGTTGTTTATCCTTTCACATGTGTTCATTCCTCCCAAACAGTGAGTAGTACTTATGCAATTTTATGGTCCTTTTTACTATGTCAACCTGATTACTTGAATATTGTTAACTACAAACATAGAATTTCCATGTATAGTATGTGCATGAACAATTATGCTTCTATAAAATTTAATAGGAAGAAATTGTTATATATTGATGTTTATCCATGCACTCATGGGAATATTGCAGGGTTAATAAATAGTTGTAGGTGTTAATTGTTCAATGTAAATTTTTCGTTTGAGGAACACTCTAATGAAACAGATTTATTTATGAAAAGGAAGGAATCCAAATTAGTTGTTCCACATGCAATACATAGTTTATCTCCTTGTGATGAGTTGTTAATAAACTGTAACTTTCATAGACCACCAACTACTTTTCAAAGGTGGCTTGCATTGAGACTACCTTTATATGTCCTCTTGGGGCTTAAGAAAAATATCATTGAGTAATTGTGTTTTTGGATTTTCAAAGGAACTAATGTAAACTTATTGCTTATTTCAACATTTGTTTTATAAAGTGCTTGGTTTCATGTATATTGTGGAAAAACATACCATGCTTCTAATAAAGGTTTGGTAAAATGTTTTAATATATTAAATGCATTGTGCTTACTGATTTCATCAATTTAATATTCATTATTTTTTCAATTAGCATTATGATGTTGAGAAACCTATCTACCATCTAGTGTTGCACCCCACTACGATGTTAACTTGAGAGAAGGTTGCTAAATAAGTATAGCTCAGAGAAGAATCATGCCAAGCATGCTTGAATCAACCATTTATTCAATTCCCACTACATCCCAAGTCACCAATTCAGAGTATCTATAGTACCACCAGTTCTTCACATGTTTGAAATAAACATAATTATATAGAGGTTGTTATGGATGATTTCTTATGGGATATCCATGCCATGGAAGTAATGGTTTTAGATACATTCCAACAGTATGAGATAGGGGACAATGCTCATATCACTGATACCTTCTTCGAAATCCTTAAATCTTCTTCCACCACCCTTCTCTTTCTGCATGGATCAAGGTCTACCCAACAAGGGACAACAATGTTATTATACAAATTGAAAGCAATGCACTGTATGTCAAACATGTGTTTCTTGAAACTAACTGAGGTAACTAACCATTAAGTCCCCTATATTTTAATGAATCCTCACACATAATCAACAATGATAGTGTACATTTCTATTTTTCACTAATTACATGTTACTCAAAGATTAGGTACTTCCAAATAATAATGTCTTGCATGAAAATTGCAAAGAGGTAAAGAAAAGATTGAAAATGTTGGGTGTTGAATACATATAATATCATGTTTTTCATAATGATTGTAATCTATACAAAGGCATATACAAAAACAAAGAGATATATCCAAAATGTCGGCATGATAGGTTTTAGAAATAAAAAAACAAGGGTAAGGTACATGGTCCTCCTCATAAGATATTAAGGAACATGCCTATAATACCAAGGATTCAGAGGCTCTTTCATCGCAAATAATTAGTTGTGTTGTAGGGGTGTGTTTTGCCCACAAAAATCCCCCCTTCATTTTCTCAAAATGAAGAGCCCCCCTTATTAAACTTTGAAACTGCTCACTATTTTTATTTATACTTTAGTTTTAAGTCTTGATTTGAGGTTTATGGTTGTACAATTTACTATTTTGATATGATAATCATTGTTGGCCTTTGAATTTTCTCTAGTTTTTCTTGTTTTGGTATTGGATTGGATATGTAAGCTTTGATCTTTTTGTTTTAACTTTGATTACATTTATTATTTGTGATAAGTTATAAATCAATATGCAATTTACTTTTAATGGACTAAGTAGAGTATAAATGTTACTTCTCTTAGTTTTATTATTTATTAATTTTGAGTCACCATCATCTTCTACTCATCGAGAGCTTTGTGACGATATAAAGTTTCTCTCATTTCGAGTTCGGGACACAAATTTATGCCCCATGAAGTTTTTGTACTATTGTCGTATTCTGATGAAGTGGAAGATGACGTGTTTCCTAGATCCACGTGTCACAACATAGATATTTCTTGGGCAACGTGGATGCCACATGTTTTCATTGAGTCATCCCTTGATTTTGTTTTCAGGTCATCAAGATCCGAGAGATCATCATCTTCTACTCATCGAGAGCTTTCTGACGATATAAAGTTTCTCTCATTTCGAGTTCGGGACACAAATTTATGCCCCATGAAGTTTTTGTACTATTGTCGTATTCTGATGAAGTGGAAGATGACGTGTTTCCTAGATCCACGTGTCACAACATAGATATTTCTTGTTCAACATGGATGCCACATGTTTTCATTGAGTCATCCCTTGATTTTGTTTTCAGGTCATCAAGATCCGAGAGATTTTATTATGTGATTTTTTGAGATGTTCCAGATATCCAGATATCATCCAATATTTGGATTTCGGATACACCACCTCTTCATCCTAATTGTGTAGACATATATGAAAATATTGATTTTCATTTCTCATCTAATGGTCAATGTTCATTCAACTCAATATTTCATTATTTAATTTATTTAATTTGTTTTATTTGAAATTTATTTTTTCTTTTTAGGGAATCCACATCAGGATATGTCACATACTCCAGTCTTAAAGTTTTCCTAGATGTCACATATCCATTTAAAGTTTTCTTGGATGTTCGAGATCTAGATGTTGCATGAATGTCCCAGATCCCGGATATATCTAGATTCAGATGCTTCTTGAATGTCCCAGATATATCTGGAAGTATGGTTTGGTTATTTGTTTTATTTTTGTTTATTTATTTATTTATTTTATTTTATTATTTTTAAATTTCATTTGTTTGGTCTTTATGGAGATCTAGATTTGAACGTTACAATTTTCATGACTTTTTCAAACCTTTCAGATGTGCACATACATGTGTGAGGGAAAAACATTAGCACACGATCTACATTCTACACTTCATATGGATTCACAAATAAACCACTATGGAAACAAAAAAATATAAACACATTGAAATACTTTTCCCTAGTGCATGTGGGATAAATAATTAGCTAGCGGATCAATGGTCCAAAATTAATCCAAGGGTAAAATCAATGACTATTGAGTGTCCACTTTAATAAGCCATATCTCGAATTTTAAGTGGCCAAATTGAGCAAGAAATAGCTCATTGGAAATTTGGGAGTGTGAGGAATATGTTGGAGGAATTATTTTTTCTAGATTCATAGTTAAAAGCCTGGAAAAATTGGCTAAAGAAAGACCAATGAATTTGCTTAAAAATAAAAATAAAAAGGCCACATGATTACAAAAAGAAAAGGGGGAATGGTTAAACTTAATAGCTCATATTTATTACTTAACTTGTATGATTATGCAAGTTTATTTAGAAATTGATTTGAGGTTGACATTTTTATTTTATTAGATTTATCAATAATTCTTTAAATTTTTAATAATTTCATATTTTGTAAATTATGCAAGTTTTTGAGTTATAAGAATGAAATAGTAATAAAAGGAATAAGTTTAAAAGTCAAAGACTATGGAGAAAATAAGATAATAAAGATCTATTCTAGATACTAGAATATTTTGGTCTTTTGTTTTAAACTCTAATGCAGTGTGCCCATCAATATCTTGACGAATCGGTGCATTGATAGGTATATGGTGCATTGATAATGTTTTTTGTTATTTTTAAAAAATGTGATGTTCTATAAAGCACTAGATGATATACATATGTTGATGATTGCAGCGTCGTGAGACATCCTCCAAGATACGTTCTCCTTTGTGTGAGAGTTGAGTCATCCCACAGTGGTTGTGGCATTGTTCTCCTCTATCTGAGAGTTGAGTTGTCCCCCAATGGTTGGGTGTTCCCATGTGATGGGTGTATCGTTCTCCTCTGTGTGATAGTTGAGACAATGTGGCACTCCAGATGATTCTGTTGAGTATGACATCATTGTGGATCAACACATGTGGACGTGTCCCTAGTGGCTGAGAACTAGTGGACGTGTGGATCCCTTGCTACATTGTCTAAGTGTAAGATTTACTTGTAACCCTAATTGTGATGTAAAGGGTACAAGTTGGCCCCACCATATGTGAAAGATAATTAATGATTATTGTAATAATAATTATATTTATGAGTTATTGAGGTCGGCCCTGTTGTGCCAATAAACACACCTATTTCTGTGTCTAGTCTAGTAAAAATAAAGGTGATTTCCCCATTGAGGAAACACACTTGTCACTTGTCATTTGGAAATTTCGGCAAGTACATTTTAGGGCTGAAGTGCACATCTCTCTTGGGCACAAGTTTCAAGGTAGTAGAGCACCCTCTTGTGTGCATTAGGGTTTTATGGTTGGGGGATCTTCTCTTGAGAATATAAAAAATAATTGATGGGTTTTATTCCCTTGAGTAGAAGGGTTTCCCAAGATATTTCTTGTGTTCTTGTGCATGGTACTTCTGCTTGTGATCTTGGTTATTGCAACACTTATGAATGGTGTAGCTGCATTTGTTTATGGTTCAAGTAAATGCTAAAATTAAATAAACCTCATGCTTGAGCCTAGAATAGTGAAAATTCAACATGGTTTCAGAGCATAGGTCTTGAAGAAGCCATTGCACAAACCTTCAAAGCCAGTCATTCTCTTTTTCTGAAATCTGTACGACCCTCCTAGGGTTTCCATAAAACCGTACGATCCTCTCTTTTTTGAGTGTTTCAACACTTTATACTTGAGCCTTGGGGACAAAAAATGCATAAGAGTGTACATCCTCCCTCAATGCACCTCCAACATCTTTCAAATTGCAATTCTGAGAATTTTTTTATTTTTGGCCCTAGGGTTTCTAGGGTTTCACAATTTTCTATAGAAATTTTGGTTTTAGGGTTTCTGAAGCTCATTGAAGGAGTTTTCAAGCTTACCAATTTTATTTTGACCTTCAAGGATTATTGTTGGCAGTCATAAGCCCAACAAAACCTAAGATTGCTAGTCTAGCCTAGCCATTAGGTTTTCTAGCCTAGTTGTTAAGGGTTTGTGGAAGAAATCTGCAAACCATGAAGAAAAAAACCTTGGTGGAAGATAAGCTTGATGTATCAAGCAACTTCAGTTCCTGGAAGTCAAGAATTCAAATCACCCTTGAAGAGGATGACCTATTGAGTGTGATACAAAAGGCTTTGCCAGAGACAACTATCGATGAAGAGAAGGAATAAAGGGAGGAAGATGATTTCAAGGCAAGGAAGATATCATCTACTCAGTAAGAGATCCTCTCCTACCTCGTATTTCCAACCTGAAGACAACTTATGAAATGTATGAAGCATTGAAGAATATGTTTGAGAGTAACAACACCCTCAAAGCTCTTACATTGAAGGGCTAACTTCAAAATATCAAGATGACAAAAGGTGACACCATTTCTATCTTCTTCATGAAGATGTCAGATATCAGAGATCAACTAGGTGCTATTGGAGAAATCATATCAGGAAAAGAACTTGTCTTGACCACTCTCAATGCTCTTCCAAAACATTGGGAACCATTTCTTCAAAGTATCAGTGGTAGGGAACAACTACCTACTTTTGATCGTCTATGTACAGACTGTACCCAGGAAGAAATCAATCTTATAGCTAGAGGAGTGGAAGACTCCCCTCATGATGAAAATCATGCTCTTTCATTTCATACAAAGAAAGGAGGAAGAAATAAAAGAAACTTCAGTCAAACATTCAAATATGAGAATACTTCATCAACTTTAGGTTATGATCATAGAAACGACAAGTCAAAGATCCAGTGCTTCATATGTGAAAAGTATGGACACTTTGCGAGAAATTGTCCTACCAAGAAGAGAGGAAGACAATATGCCTCCATTGTTGACATTCATCCAGACCCACCGTAGAGAGATGAAGACATGAGAGATGAGGATTTCTTCCTCTGACCTTTCTCAAGAGGACAAAAAACAAGATTGAGCATAACTGTAGACTACAGTGAGTTTTGTACTACATTCCTTATTTGATTTCTTCATTACCCTGTAGTTTATTTCATTTGGATGATGAAGGGTATTATCCTTGGTGTGGGAGACCTCATGACTTGGACCATTATCCCCGGTACAAGAGTCCAAATATTTCTTGTTTGGTTATTATCCTAGTACAAGAGACCATCAAAGTATTGTAGAGTCAGTAGAGGACCTGAGAAGACATGATATTCCTTTAGGTTATCAAACATGAAAAGGAAGATGCATATCTTTCAGAATTCAGAGGGAGTCACTTGACTTAGAGGGAGTCAAACTATTTGAGAAAAAGGAAGAGACAATACCTTCTCCCCCTTTAACAATTCAGAGGGAGACAACCATTTTTCTAGTCAATCCAGTTCATCCAGTTGATCTAGTTTCTTCAGTTGATGTTCCCAGAGACATTACAGTAGGGCATAAAAGGCTTACTTGGGATTGACAAAATCTGCAGGAGGCAGAGGGACATTCCTCTCCTTGAGGCACATTCTGAGAGATCAAGAGACCACATAGATTTTTGAGCTACATTTTAGCCATGAGCCACATTATTGATACTGAGCCTTCTTGTCATGGAGAAGCAACATGTTAGCAGGTATGGCAAGATGCCATGACAGAAGAGTATTAGTCCATCATGAAAAATGATGTATGCGATATTGTTCCGAGACCATAAGGGAAGTATGTAGTGACTTCCAAGTGGATCTATAAGATCAAGCATGCAGGTGATGGAAGTGTCGAGAAGTACAAAGCGAGATTTGTGGCCATAGGATTCTCACAGGTGGAGGGAATTGATTATGAGGAAACATTTTCTTCAATACCTCGATATACTTCCATCTGTACTATCATTTCACTAACTGCATCCATGGGTTGGAAACTACATTAGATGGATGTAAAGACAACCTTTCTCAATGGTGATATTGAGGAATAGGTTTACATCGAGCAGCCAGATGGATTCATGATACATGAGAAGAAATCTCATGTGTGAGGTTGAAGAAAGCCCTGTATGGACTAAAGAAGGCACCTCATGCTTGGTACGATAAGATGGATGGATTCCTGATGAGTTTGGGCTTCAACAAAAGTGTTGCCGATCCAAACCTATATTATTACATTGTTGGTGACGAGTGATTGATCTTGGTCTTGTACCTTGATGACTTATTCCTCACCGGTTCAGAAAGACTTATTGTTGAATGAAAGTGAGCATTGAATTATGAATTCAGTATGAAGGATTTGGGTATGATGCACTACTTCTTGGGAATAGAAGTATGGCAGAGGACTGATGATATTTTCCCGAGTTAAGGAAAATATACAGTGGAGATATTCAAGAAGTTCGGTATGACAGACTGCAAATCCATGCCTACACCGATGGTGATGGATTTGAAGAAAATGAGTGAGGCTTCTACTGATTCAGGCAAGATTGATCCACATTTATACCAATAGCTGATTGGATCATTGATGTATCTGGTTAACGCCAGAGCTGATATATGCTATATAGTGAATGTACTTAGTTAGTTTATGAGTCACCTGAGACAGACTCATTGGATAACAATGAAGCGTGTATTGAGATATCTCCGAGACATAGTTGGATATGGCCTGAGATATGCCTCTAGTGTAGACATGAGATTGCAGGGATATGCCGATGCAAATTGGGCAGGGAGCGCAGTGGATTGGAAGAGCACATCCATTTTTTTTTTCTTACCTTAGGGTCTGCCATGATTTCCTAGTGCAACATGAAACAAAGCTTCGTGGATTTGAGTACCATGGAAGAAAAGTATATAGCGTTGAGTGTGGCAGTCCACAAAGCAGTGTGGCTTCGCAAGCTCTTGACAGATTTATTTGATCATGAGATGAATTCTACCATTATTCATTGTGATAACAAGAGTCGTGTGAAGCTCTCTGAGAATCTTGTATTTCACGATAAATCGAAACACATTAAGATAAAATATCATTATATCAGAGACATGGTGCAGAGGAAAGAAATACACATGTAGTACCTTTCTACACATGAGTAGATTGTAGATATCTTCACCAAACCGCTTGCCAAGACAAAGTTCAAGTACTTCAGTGAGAGACTTAGCCTGGTGGAGAATTCCTTCGTAGCTGAGAGGGAGTGTTGATGATTGTAGCGTCATGAGACATCCTCCAAGATACGTTCTCCTCTATGTGAGAGTTGATTCGTCCCCCAATGGTTGGGGCATCATTCTCCTCTGTGTGAGAGTTGAGTTGTCCCCCAGTGGTTGGGACATCATTCTCCTCTATGTGAGAGTTGAGTCATCCCCCAATGGTTTGGTGTGCCCATGTGATGGGTGTATTGTTCTCCTCTATGTGAGAGTTGATACAATGTGGTGCTCTAGATGATTCTGTTGAGTATGACGTCCCTATGGCTGAGCACATGTGGGCATGTCCCTAGTGGCTGAGAACTAGTGGACGTGTGGATCCCTTTCTATATTGTCTAAGTGTGAGATTTACTTGTAACCCTAATTGTGATGTAAAGGGTACAAGTCATCCCCACCATATGTGAAAGATAATTAAGGATTATTGTAATAATAATTATATTTCTGAGTTATTGAGGTCGGCCCTGTTGTGCCAAGAGACACACCAAATCACTCAATTGCTTGAGGTGGCCCATTGTGATATAATAATGACATTATTACTATTTTTAAAGTCAATTTTTCGATGTTAGAAGCATGACAATTTCAACATTCAAGTGCACCAAAAAAGTGTTGGAAATTCACATCTATTTTCCCATGTTTCTTTTAAATGATGTTAAGTAACATTCAAATCTTGATATTTAGCAAAAACACGGGAATAGATAAATTGAAGATTTTGTGAAATTCAATGTTAGAATTGACAAAAACCGTAATGTCAAAATTAACATCTTTTTTTACCCCAAATGTGGTAGAGACAAGAGGATGCAATCATTTAACTTGATGAAGGGAAGATAAATGTTACATACAACATTGTTCAAGAGGAGCCTCCCCTCACAAAACTTATCAAGTTTACACTAGCTACAACAAAAAGGAACCAAAAATATTTGTGTAGTAACAATGGAAGGTCCCAACATCCCAATGAGAAAACACCATTGTATCACCAATATCAACCTCTACCACAATTTTGATAAGGAAGTGAACATAGTGGTACCAATTTCAATCATATGTATTATATGAATTTATTTTATGTGTATGACTATAGGAGTATGATTTTGGGTACCATTTGCAATTATACCTAGTTCTTCCTCATTGTTTAAGTTCAAAGCATTTTAGGAAAACATGGTATGTCATGTCCTACCATAACCAATGACTAGAAGATTTATGAATGCAATGAATGTGCTTATTGTGTATGTTAATCATTGGGTTCTATAGGACATTAATGGAGCAATATATTAACAAAGGTCATTTTGGTAAAATTAGACCCATTTTTATTTTCTACATGATTAATACTTGATTAATAGCAAGGTCAAATATAACTTTGGGATAAAAATTTATTAAAGGGAGGGCATGTTGTGTACTTATATGCAACTTATTTTGTACATAATCTATTTTGTTTGTAAGATCATTACACTAATGTTTGAATTATTAATGATTAATAACTAAATTAGTTGAGAGTTGTTAGATACTCATGTTAATGACTCATCACTAAGTTAGTTAAGAGTTGTTAGTTGCACTCATTAATGCCTCACCATAAAGTTACTAGAAAGATGTTCGGTGAGAGTTGTATTAAAATGGGTCTCCCCCTTTCTCATAGTCATTTATTTTATTACCTTTTAGATTATGTTACAATTTTAACTATTATACTCATGGAGAGGTATTTTAAAATTGTAACATAATCTAAATAGTAATAGATTAAATGGATATGAGTGAGGGGGAGACCCATTTTAATACAACTCTCACCTAACATATTTCCACTAACTTAATGGTGAGGCATTAATGAGTGCAACTAACAACACTCAACTAACTTAGTGGTGAGTCATTAATATGATTAGCTAAGAACTCTCAACTAATTTAAAATATTGTTACACTAATGTTTGAATTATTAATGATTAATAACTAAATTATTTAAAAGTTGTTAGCTACTCATATTAATGACTCATCACTAATTTAGTTGAGGGTTGTTAGTTGCACTCATATCAAAAATTTTATCACCTGGATTTCTCGATCTTGGAATAAAAAAAAATATTATAAGAAGGAAATTTTGAACAATCATAAGCTCATAGTGTATCCCTTAGTCTAATCTTCATCATGCATTTACAGATTAAAAATCTGAGTCTGCATGGGAAAAATATCCACATTTTTTTTCAACCGCCAAAGTAACACTTTTTCCATGTGCAACACAACTGGTTTTTCTATTGGTGCTAAGTTTCCTCTCTTACGCTTAGTCTCGAGAGTATCTTCATTTTCCTTTCATATCATATTCTCAAACTTAGCCAATTTCTCTTACGTTCTCTTACATTTCCCATCACCTGTCTTCTTATACTTAGTCTCTAGTTCTTATACCCTCTTTCTTAATATTTAAAGTCTTCTTCTAACCATGTTCTAAGTCTCATACTTATCTTCTTATTCTCTCATGTTCTCTCTCCCACTTCCCTTTCTTAGTTTTATTTCCTCCCATTCCTCGTTGAATCACACACCCTTTTTCCGCATCACTCCACTCGATAGCCCTCACTCCCACATCCCCCTCAATCCCACATACTCTCACTCTCGATTCCCGTCACTACCACATCCCCTCACTCCTGCATCCCTTTCACTCCCACATCTCCTCACTCTCGACCCGTCATACCTCCCCTCTCCTTTTGTCCATCTCCCATAGTCCCATAGTCCCATACTTAACATTTTCCCCTAATATTAACTCCATGAAATGTGGTAAACAATCACATCATTACATGTGACATCCTATCAAACTATGACACGTGGGATACGACTAGGCGCTGATTGGGCTATGGCTGGACAACAAATTGGAAAGTGACTGGGCAACCAAAATTTTATTAATTCATGAAATTTTCCTAAGGCACGAGAGATACACCAAGGTATCCATAATCTCCTTTATTCCACATAAATAATATGTAAGATTTTTCATTATAAACATCAACATATCACTCACTACCACACACGGGGGATTAAAAGAAGGTGAATTTTAATCAAGGGAAAAACATGATCCATAAATTAAATGGACAATTGCAGAGCAACGACCTTCAAAAGTTCATATCTGAAGATCCAGGCATCCATTTTGGGCAAACCATACCTTGTTGGAAAGTAATTCGACGAGGAAGACAATGCAACAAGTTTCAAGGGATGAATTTGGCCATAATTCTCCTAGAAATTAAAATAAAAATAAACTTTGTTTTCATGGTTTGTTGGTAAATTTGTTTGGAACCTCAACTTCCCAAGGCTATAAATTGAGATCCATAACTCAAAATCTCTCTCAAAAGGCCTTGTTGGAAAGCTGGAATGATGAATATTTCTTCTAGAATGGTTTCCATGGCTAAATAGTCACTTATCATGCTCATAAAATTGAAACATAGTTCACTTTTTAAAAAGGAAATCAACTTGAAAATTTGGAAATAAAAGTTTATTAAATGAATTTTATTAAAAATGAAATGGGTCCTACTTGGAGGCATGAATTTCAATGACATAAATTCATTAATGAGAATTCAATAAAGTATTAATTAAAGTGATTTACTCTAAAATGAAGCATGCGGAAAATTCTACAAGGTCAAAACCCTAACTACATCAAGAAGTTTTGAGAGAAGATTCTAAAAGGCAAGAGAAAGCACCGTCAAGGGGTTGATAGTTAGAGGTTTCTACAGGGGTGAAGAATTTCCAAGAAGCAAAGCTCTATCTTTCCAAGATTTTGTGAATTGGCCTGCTAAAAATTTTCTCCCTACATTATCTTCCTTTATGTTTCTTTCCCTCAAATCTTCCATGTATGTATGAAAACAAGAAGATTTAGGTCTGAACAATTCTTTCTCTAGAAATATTCAGTCATCTTGTAACATTTCAGGTCCAAAAGAGAGAAATCCCTACTTGTAAAAAGTAGATGCAGTTTATTTCAGTTCATGTAATTGTCATTGAGATATTTTTTAGGTTGCTTCAACTCTCTTGTTTCAGACATTACTAAATTTGTCATATTGAGATATTATTATAATTTTTTCATGCAAAGAACTATTTCGAGGCACTACATTAGTGATTTCTCAGACTTTGAGTTGAAAGCATGTGATTTCAAATATATTGTCTATCAAAATATTTTTTGAGTTCCAAAATAAATACTCATCTAAAGTTCTTTGAAGACCCTTCTATTTTTAGTTCATCTTGCAAAAGTCATAGCAGATTCCAGGTTCATTTTATTTTACAAGAAAGACAAAATGCATGTTGAAAGGAGACTCCAAAACCTTGTAGACACAAATCTTTGATGACACACTTTATCCTTTCTTTCTTTAAATGACATGATGTATATTTGTATAACTATATATGAGGTTTGTACATTTGTATACACACATTTTATTGGGAGATCTTTCAGGGTTTTCTCTTTAGCATTCACCCTTTGAATTCATCGTAAAACCATACAAAGAATCTTCCAACATATCAGAGAGGAGCATCATCTCTATAAAAACACAATGGGATATTTTATCCTCGTGAGGTTGCTGTTTGGATCTTGACCAATCTGAATATTAACATGTACCATTTTCAATTATACCTAGTTCTTCCTTATGCTTTAAGTTCAAAGCATTTTAGGAAAACATGGTATGTCATGTCCTACCACAACCAATGACTAGAATATTTATGAATTCAATGTATGTTCTTATTGTATATGTTAGTCATTGGGTTCTATAGGACATTAATGACACAATATATTAACAAAGGCCGTTTTTGTAAAATTAGACCCACTTTTATTATCTACATGATTAATAATTGATAAATAGGAAGGTTAGATATAACTTTGGGATACAAATTTATTAAGGGGAGGGCATGATGTGTACCTATATGAAACTTATTTTGTACATAATCTATTTTGCTTTTAAGATCATTCCACTAATGTTTGAATTATTAATGATTAATAACTAAAATAGATGAGAGTTGTTAGCTACTCATATTAATGACTCATCACTAAATTAGTTGAGGGTCATTAGTTGCACTCATTAATGCCTCACCATTAAGTTAATGGAAAGATGTTAGGTGAGAGTTGTATTAAAATGCCCCCCTCCCTTACTCATATTCATTTAATATATTACCATTTAGATTATGTTACAATTTTAAATATTATCCTCATGGAGACGTTTTATTCTATATTTTAGGATTTACCAATGCAGTCCACCCTTCAATATGCAGGTCCTCCCATTCCTTGTTCTTTTTTTGTTGTTGTTTATTTCCCTTTATTGTTATTTATTGTTGTAGTCCCATTTTAGGTATTTGAGCACTAAATTGTTAAGGAGATTTAACTTGCCACTCCAAACTCTCGCCATTCTTCATTTATTGAAGAAATTCATATTAAGTAGTTGTAGATGGGTGGATGTAGTATAAGTACTATTTCTCTTCATTGATTTGGTTTATCTATAATGTAAGCATCAAAGATTCAAGTATGAGAGTGTGTCCTTGCACCATATTTGCATCAAAATATCAACAAGATAATCCACTCAAGTCAAAGGATGGTTTATGATCTTTAATGCTCAATGTATCAAACTTGAATGCTCGATGGAAACAACACCACTGTCCTAGAAGGCTTCAAGAATTACTCTGAAAAACATTTACCATGTAATTTGTGAGTTCCATTAGTGTCTCAGACACAAATAAAAAAATTCCCTTGAACATTCAAAGTATGAAGATAAATTTACTCTGTCATTGGAGAAGTTGCTTTCCCTATACCGCATCTATGAAAAATAGAGATAAAAAGGATTAGCTTTTAAGTAGACAATTCAAAACAATGAAGAGTACCTCAATAACCTTAGGGAGAAGAAACAACTATTGATTTACATAAATGAAGAATATTATCTGAATTTAGGCAACAACAAAGTGCATATATTTATGTTATCTCTCCTCTATTGAACTCTCTAAAATGTGTTTTTTGTTGGTATATTGCGTCTTTTTAGTACAATTTTGTTTACTAATTAATATGATATTGTATTGATTTTTTTATAAAGAAGCATTTGTTGGGAAACTCTTGGGCATTTCCTCAGATTTTGTAGATGGTACCTAGTGTAATCCATTACCACTAATCATGACACCTAAATTCATAAGAACATTGAGCAAAACACACACTAGAGGCAACCAACCCAAGGATCAACCCCAAGACCTCCTGCATGAAATTAAATTCAAAGTATTAAACAACTTAAACTATCTCATTAAATTCAATATTAAAATTTTATTTTACATAAACACTAATTGTGTTTCCTACTTATGATAATGTTTTTTTTTTGTTTTTTGTAAATGAGTGCGTGAATCTATATTGCGTTATAAGGTTATAGTACAAATTTGATGCATGGACTCCCAAGATCTGCCTGAACGGAAACCATATCTGGGGTCCCTCGAATGTAGTATTTGAAAATAAACAAGATGTGCATGGGTCGCCACCACAGGAAACCAACCCAAGCTACCATAATCCAGTCTAAAAACTTCATCAAAAGAAACAAAAAAGTCTAAACATAGTGGGGTTAGCTCCTACTCTGAGAGACATGATCTAGGCGGGTCCTGCGCTAGTCTAGGTTGATGGGGTGCTCTTCATCCCCTTCCTGTTGTGTCGTGTCCTCCTCCCTCTGTTCCACCAGGCATAACTTTCTGATGCATGTTGGGGTTCCATTTCTGTCGGTTGGATTGATATCTATATGGTGGGCGTAGCGTAGATAGAGATGAAATTTCCCTGCCATCCGCTCCAGTTTCTCCTATTTCCTTTTCTGCTCCTCCACCAGCGTTTTTACCCCCGCCTCTAGGTTACTGAGGCGGTTGAGAATTCTTGTGTGCTCTTTCTTCTGCTCTTTGGTTTCCATCCTGTTGGTCTCCCCCCGGTCCACAGACATCTTTCCTATCAGAATTTTGGTTCTCCAAGCTTCCTCCATCATTCTGTGGTAGAAGGTTAACCTTGGTTGTGTGTCTCTGGGGTCTTGTATTCCGCCTGCTTCCTGGGTTAGTGTTGACCAGGCTTTTCCCCTTTGGGCATTGTTGATTTCACCCTCCCATATTTTAATGATCATCTTCCCGTTGGTGTCTATCTTCGTGTGGAAGTTTCTCTTTGCTTCCCTGGTCGCCTATTCGATTCTTATCATCCGTCGGGCGCTCTGTGGAGGATCCTTCCCCTGGGGGCCTCTCTTGCTACCGATTTTCTTCATGCATACCATCTTCACTTGCAGGTGGTGGTTCTTATGTTGGGTTCTTTCCCTGTTCTGCTTCACCTCCTTCTGGTAAGTAAGGTGGCCCCTGTAATTTTGATTCCTTGTTATATGGTAAGTTTTGGTGTCCCTGCCTTTATGGAGCCAACCCGACTGTGGTCCCGTCCTTGCAATCATGGCCTGCTCTTCAAGGTGGTCCTGTCCATTAGTATCCTCTGTTCCAGAGCGTGTGCGCTTGATGACCTTCCTGTTATCCCCGCGCTAATTCTTTTCCCTGCTCGTTGTATGCCATCCCTTTCCCCATCCCATATCGGTACTTAGGTGAGGTGTGCTCCTACTTGACCCTGGTGTAACTTGTCATCCTTCGTCCTTTGCCGTCTGCAATTTATCTCTTCTGCTTTACAATGGGTAACTTCTATACTTATTTTTATTGACAGGACCATGGTGTTGTACCTTCACTTGATGTGTGATCTGTGTCTACATTTATAACCTTATTTGATTGGTGGTCCATCAACTCTTGTCTGGGACCTATGTGTCCTTCTGTTTCTGCTACGCCTCCATTCTTGCCATAATCTTTCGTACTACTCCTATTGTCCCAATATTTTGCTGCAAGTTGGGTGCAATCTGCCTGGAATTGACCTTACGGGATGTTGCACCAGATTGTGTCCAATTCTGGACCTTTTTTCTCGACCCCCTCATTTTCTATTCTATCCGCTAGTCCATTTGCTGACCTCCTCACCCAACACAACTCCACAGTGATCTCTGTCCGCAAGTGCTCCTGTATTTTTTTTAGTAGGTAGGCCAAACGCCAATGCCTCTGGATTTTACCTATTCTGGTACCATTTTGGAGTTTTCTCATTGTGTTGATGACTAGCGCAGAGTCTCCTTCCACTATGGCATTCGTCATCCCCTCCCGGCTGAGAATCTCCAAGCCTGTCTCCGGGGCTTTGAATTCTGCGGAATTCTTGGTTGAGTTTCCCAGGCTTCCCGCGTACATTCATATGATGTTCCCTTTACTATCCCTGATTACTCCTCCCAAAACTATTCTTCCTGGGTTGCCTTTCGCCGCCCCGTCGAAATTCAACTTAGGGAGCCTGAAGGTGGCGGTTTTTAGTTGCGCTCACCTACATATCCCATTCATGTGTCAAAAGTTCCATGAACACAGACATATGTTCAGGGAATTTCCTTTGAACACGAATAACCCTGTGAACAAACGAAAGGATCAACAATATGAAGAGGGATTCACAAAGGTTCCAAGAAAAAATAATATGGGATGAAGAACACATACAAGCATGCATGTGATAGTTGAGAACGCCACAAATAGCTTCCAGGTGCTAGCTGAAGAAGAATAGGGAGAAATGAACAAGGGAGGGTAGTCATTGGTGAAAAATCCAGACACCCCTTAGATTACACTAGAGTCAGACAAACAAAAGTGAAGAAAGAAAGAGAAAGATCCAGCTAACACACAGATGGAGGAGACTGAGATATAAATGAAAGAGATCAATGCTACTGACGAATATTA
This sequence comes from Picea glauca, assembly GCA_000966675.3. Taxonomy (NCBI): domain Eukaryota; kingdom Viridiplantae; phylum Streptophyta; class Pinopsida; order Pinales; family Pinaceae; genus Picea; species Picea glauca. The sequence continues at coordinate 110,820 of JZKD02S1856327.1, read as the reverse complement.
GGTGGAATAAGAAGGGGAGATTGGACGTCAAGACATGGAACATGAAGAGATAAAAATATATATGAAGGCCTTGTTGGCAACACATGGGGAATACAAAATAAATAATATGCTAGAAGGCCAACTCTGCAAGAGACCCTATGAAAGGAAAAGGAAAGATGGAAAATCAGGGGTACATTATGACCACTTTAGGAAGCCTAGGGATTAGAACTAGTTCTTTCAAGACTCAGAAGATATTGGGAGGAGAAGAGAATAAATGAGGGCTAAATAAAACAAGTAGAATTTGGAGGAGACAGGGGCCCTCCTTGTGGTTTAAGGCTAGTTGATAGGAATTATAGAAAAGTACTTCCATCCTCAACCCAAGATATGAAATGATGATCATCTTCTGTTATGTGTGAGGCTTAAATTCCCTAACCAAACACCAGATGATCCGTAAGAGAATTAATAGGGATAAACCTATTATTTTGATACTTCGGGAGACAAAGTGTGATAAAGATAATATGATCCATGTAGTTCAAAATATTTCATGAAAATGTGAAATAATGATGGTAGAAGCAGAAGGTGCATTAGGGGAACTGACCATTCTTTGGGACCCAGAAATTTCAACATTGGACATCCATTCTAGATCTTCTTGAATCATCACATGCATATATCAAATTCTAGTATCTTTGGATCATGCCTATATTACTAATTCTTACAGCCCTTTGACCCCAATAATGAAAAATGAGTTTCTTGAATCCATCAATCTATTAAGCTTTGTGTTGAAAAATCAGCCTTGGTTAATTGGGGGATATTTCAATATGCTCACCTCCTTGAATGAGAAAATGGGAGGGTTACGATGGATGGATGTTGAGAACAAGGCCTTTAAAACTGTTATTGATAGGGTACAACTCATAAATGTCCCATCCAATAGTGGTATGTATACTTGGAATAATAGGAGGGGAGGAGATCACCAGATTGTAGTTTTCCTGGATAGATTCATGGTCTCAGAAACAATGTTTCATCTCCAATAAGACATATCTACAGACATACTTCCTTTTAATAACTTATACCATTGGCCTATAGCGCTCTCATGGGAAGGAAAATTAAAACCTCATCAAAATCCATTTAGATTTGAGAGATTTTAGATGGAGCACTTAGAATTTTTATCAAATATTGCAACCTAGTGGAGGGAAAGATCTGTTCTATATGGGACTAAAATGTATCACGTGAAACAAAAGCTAAAGCACATTAAAACTCATATTAGGAAATGGAACAAGGAAGTCTTTGGGAATAGTTTTGAAGAGAAGCAATGCCTTGAACAAGAGATGGAAGCCGTCTAAAAAGAGAGAATTCAGAATGGTCGGTAGGAAGAGATGGGTAGAAAAGAGAAGAAACTTAAAAGGGAAATCAATAGTAGGGAAAATAAGGGGGGAGATCCTATGGAAAAAAATATCAAGGATTTGTTGGCTATGGGAAGCAGATAAGAATACTAAATTTTTCCACAACTTGCTTCCTTAGAGAAGAAATAAAAACAAAATTGCCTTGCTAAAATCTACAGGAGAGAACTTGGAAAAACATGAAGAAATAAATATGGAATTGATCTCACATTTCAAACACCTCCTTAATGAACTAGAGGTGGACATGGAGGAAGCTATCCAAGAAGTTACCAGTTCCATCCTAAAATTGGTTACCAAGGAGAAAAACCACAACCTCATGCATTCTATTACTATGGAAGAGGTATAGCATACCATGAAAGAGTCATCTTCCAGGAAATCTGCAAGTGCAAAAAATTTCACAACAAACTTCTTTTAGGTGGGTTGGTGTTGGAGCAGGACATTTTGGGACCAGTTTTGGGAATCGTGCAGGAGAAAATCTTGCGACAAGTTGGCTAAGGAGAAACATGCACAAAAGGAAGAAAGGAATTTAGCGCATTTTCAAAGGTCAACGCATGCGAAAGAAGGAATTTAGTTAAGCCTTTTGGTCCATTTTGTAACGAGATAATCCCTAATGAAAATGTATAAATATGTATGGGTTTTGGGTAGAAATAAGGGGGATGCAAGCTAAGTGCACATTGTATGCGCGAACGACAAGAGCATTTTGGGGTAGAACTGGGATATTATGTATGAGACCATTGTGCACCTTTTGTAAGAGATCACATTGAATAATAATATAAGAAGCATGTCGTTGTGGACATAGCCAATATTTGGTAAACCACGTTAAATATGGTGTCTCTATGTGATGTTATGATGTGTTTGTTTATTGTTTTGTTTATTGCGCAAACTTAATGTATGCTGGTTAATATGAATCATTGATATGTTGTTACGGGTTTGTGAAAATGATGAATGGTATAATGAGTGAATGTTAAGTAGATTGGTAAGAATGAATGCTTCACTTCCCTTCATGACAGTGGAAACTTGGTCCCTGCAATCCCCATAGGTACCTTGAGTGAGACTTCACCTGCTTGCAGGTGATGCCGAAAGGGCTAGTATCTTTAGGTTTTGTTGGTGAATTAATTTTGAACCCTAGGTCTGCCCACTAGCGCCAACAACTGACACATAGTTGGATGAGATATCTGGGAGGAAATTGAGGAATGTTGTTCATCTGGATCTATTCTTCTAGCATTCAATGCAAGTTTTTTTATGCTTAAGGACTGGGAGGCAAACATGACATATAATTTCATACTCATCTATTTATGTAGTTTTTTTTATAAAATAATCACCAAAGTTATAGCTAAAATACTAAATCCCCTTATGAATAAAATCATCTCCTCTGAGTAAGGGGGTTTTGTAGAGGGTAGATATATACTAGATGGTATTATTGTGGCCCACGAGACAATTCACTCTTTCAGAATAAGCAAGAAACATGGAATTTTAATCAAACTAGATATGTCAAAGGCATATGATCACCTAAACTGGACCTTCCTCCGATGCATGTTGGAAACATTTGAGTTTTGTAAAAAATGGATATTTTGGGTAAGAAATATGATATCCTTGCCATTTTTTTTTCTATTCTTATAAATGTCTCTCCGTCTATGACTTTTAACTCAACCAGAGGTATCAAGAAATGGGATCTTCTTTCCCCATTTTTGTATATTGTTATGGCTGAAGGGTTGGGTAGGGTGATCAGGATGACCAAGGCCAATGGGTATCTCAAAGTTATCTCCTTGTATCTACAAGTATATCCTCTATCACATCTGCAATTTTTTGGAAATACTCTTTTGATAGGGAAAATAACAGTTAGAGAAGATTTAACATTCAAAAAAGATCTATATATGTTTATGACAACTTTGGGAGCCCTGATTAATCTATCAAAATCTCATATTTTTTTTTCAGCACCCTAAGTTTGTTGATCCAACAAAATATTTCCATAATTTTGGGTTTCGAGAGGGAAACCTTACCTTTAAAATACTTAGGAATGCCTATCATGGAGAGAGCTATTTAGAATTCTTCATGGGAGGAGCTCCTAGCAAATATGGGAGTGAATTTGATAAATTAGACCCATAGATTGCTCACCCTCCCAGGCAGGATTTTACTGATTAAGTATGTGCTCCTTTCTATGCCCTTATATATATTTTTGGTACTTGTAGATTCGATCAATATAATTAAGAAAAATTGAAATTTGCAGAGGTTCTTTTTTTGGGGAGGAGCTGCCAAGGAAAAAAATGGGCATTGGTAGCGTGGGATAAGGTACGTTCCCCAAAGGATTATGGTGGATTGGGGTTCAAGGAACCCATCCTCATGGGACACTCTTTGGATACAAATATCTAGTGGAGATGGATGAAAGGACCGATAGATATGTGGGATATTATTTGGAAAGAAAAAAATGCTCCAGACATTCCTCAGGATGAACTAATACAATTGGATGGGGAGCACCTCAGGTTTTCTATTTGGAACAATGATTGGAATAATTAGAGGGTGATGCAATACATTGTTTTGGGGAAATACAATATGGGTAGTCATCCTTGTTCTGGCATGATGCTTGGAAGTAGGAACAAATCATAGGGGAAGAATTAAAATTTCTATAGGTAAAAAACTCAATGCTTCAAGCAAGCTGGACACAGATTTCTCAGTATTGGAAAGAACAATAGGATTGAGCTATTCCCATAGGTAGGATTTGAAAAAAATGTGTTGAATGGCTAGTGGCTTGGGACCCAGAGGTGAAATAGGAATCTAAGGATAAATTGCAGATGAGATAGATCAATTATAGGTCTAGAGCATAAATTCCTAGGTGGGGTAGAAGAGGTGATGGTAAGTTCAGGGTGCATGAAGCTTAGAAGGTGTTATTAACCGGGAATAATGGTGAGAAACTAGACATATGGAAAAATGTATGGAACTTGGTAATATGGCCTAAAATTTCAACCTTTCTATGGTTAATGGTCAGTCGGCGAGCTCTAACGTGGGACCTTCTTATCAAGAAAGGCTATGAAGGTCCATCTATATGTATAATGTGTAGAGCCAATGTTGAAACGATAGATCATATGTTTAATAATTGTAGCGAAGCATCAATCCTATGGGATAAGGGTGTTACACTCTTTAGAAAACCGGAAAGGGTAAAAGGGGACAACCATAGGACACTAGAGGGATGGAGGATGGATCCATTTGGAAATCAAATTATCAACAAGGTACAATTTTTTTTCCCTAATTTTGTAGTTTGGAACATTGTTTGGAAAGAAAGGAATAGGAGGGTCTTCAAACAAAAAAAAAAACTATAGTGGTGATATGGAAGCTAATTAAGGCCAATATATGGGAATTGATAGATTCCACAAGTTGGTCGGGTGAGGACTTGATGATTTATGGAACATAGGCAATAGTTTTCAAGAATTGGTGGTCAGATCAATGTCAAGGCCAAATCCCTCTCATCATCAAACCTATTGTCCCCAAATCCACTGAGAAATGGGAACACCCTCCTAAATTTCACCTCAAAGTGGACTTCGATTGGGCCTCAAAAGGAAACCCAGGTCCAACTCGTACGGGAGGGTCTTTCACAACTCTACATCAAAGAGCAAAGTAAATTTTCAATAAAATTGGGACACATTTCAAATAATGGGGCATAATTAGCAAGGCTAATAGTAGGGTTGTGATTAGCCCAGGAACAAGGTTATAATTCTATGGTCGTTGAAGGGGATTCCTAGATACTTATATCAGTTTTGAAAATAATGGAATGGAATCAATCTCAATAAATTTTCAAATAATTGGAGGTTGTCTTTTGGTCTTTACCAGGAGGTGGGATTAATCGAGTATATTCTAGTGGTCATCCCAAGCCAATTCACTTGTTGATTGTTTGGTGAATGCATTGGTGACATGAACCAATCCATATGAAGTATGGAATGGCCTAAAAAAATCCCTCTCTCCCTTAGACAAGAGTGTGAATTCATAAACAATATTGATAACATTCACCAGGATGGCCTGGTGAAGACAAGTGGAGGCGTGGATGCACACATGTCACGCTTGGCCTCCACTTAGACATGCATTAATAGTTCAACAAGGGGCAATCAAAGAAGATTATTTCAGTAGGGCATGGGTGAAGCAAGTTTTTCGGAGAGTGGATATTTCACCTCGTAGGCTAGTTGAAGAATTCATGGTGATTTTGATCACCCTGGAGGAGTGGTATAGTGGGATGATATGCAATGTAATGATTGAAGATTTTTCATTTATGATAGGGAGTACAGAGACATAGATGATACATCATACCTTGAGTTGGTGGGAGGCTGATGTTCTGAGAATTATGGGTATTGAAAGAGATCCAATGCTATTTCTATTCACAACTGGTGGAGATGCTTATTGGGTCATTAATTTGACACCTTTTTCACCATTAGAATCACTTATTTTCGGATCATTTCACCCTTTCCTTCCATCCACCCATTTCTATTTTCACCCTATTTCCTCATAAATGCACCAATACAAACCTCGAAGCATTAAGTGGTTAATTGTCATTAATTTACTTGCTTTTAATGAATTAATTAGAATTATACTTCGGTTTTACTAATGATGGCTTCTCAAGAAATTATGGTAATCAAGCACACAATTTTCTTAACAACTTCCACGATTGGCATATTTACCCAACTCCAAAAGAGATACCACAATATGGGTTTTGTTGACAAAACATCAATATGGTTTCATGTTTCTTGGATCATGCCTAGGTCGAAAGTATGCAACTCCAACTCATGGTTAATGTTTTTTGTCAACCCCATGCTAGATTAGCAGAAGCAGTTTTGTGGTGTCATTTGCGAGCAGATAAGGGTGAATCTCAAAAATCGGGGGCATGATTTTTTTTTCATAATGAGCCCAATTAGATGGACATGGGTTTTGTGTAGAATGAGCCCAATTAGATGAATCAAGAGGAGAATTCCCATAAAATCTGTGATTTGTGAGATATGGGCATTTCTCCCTACTTGGAATAACAAAATCATTTCATTCAGCCACAACTATTCCATATATGATTTGTGACTGCATGTGTACTATTTTTTAGATAATTTTGTTTTAGAATATT